>PVKA01011771.1:0-59815 GCA_004027165.1 Ctenomys sociabilis | reverse complement strand
TTTCACAGGTTATCCTCTAATTGATAATTACTCTTACAGAGGATTTTACCAGAAAACTCATATTTCATACCAGGAGTATCCTTTCAAGGTGTTCCCTCCCTATTGCAGTGGGCTGGGCTATATAATGTCCAGAGATTTGGTGCCAAGAATCTATGACATGATGAGCCATGTAAAACCCATCAAGTTTGAAGATGTTTATATTGGGATCTGTTTGAATCTGTTGAAAGTGGACATTCATATTCCAGGAGATACAAACCTGTTCTTTTTGTATAGAATCCATTTGGATGTCTGTCAGCTCAGACGTGTGATTGCAGCTCATGGGTTTTCTTCTAAGGAAATCATCACATTTTGGCAGGTTATGCTAAGAAATACCACATGCCATTATTAACTTTACACTCTATCAACAGCCTAGTGCAGGGCAACACACTCTGGAGTGTTAGAGAACTCCAGAAAGGTCAGTATGCTGGCTCACGCTGAAGTGAGGCAGGAGGGCTGCACTGTAGTCGGGACTCATTTTGATAAAATTCAAGTCAGGTCTTTTAAGATGGCATTTGGAAGAATGAAACATTTATAAAGGAGTTAGAGGTACTTGCTGACCAAATAATTTGAACATGTCATCATGTAGACTAGGATTTCTTAAAAGGGTTTCTCTCAATTATAAGCTCATTCATCTATATCAGCAAAGCATTGTGGAGTTCTATTTATTGAACAGTCCAAGAATTTAGTGTGTATATTACGTGGATTACCAGTTTTTAAAAAATGTAGTTCTTTGTAAAGAGACTTTACTGAAGTTACACTAAACAAAATTTCATTGTTTTTGTCCCTCAAAAGATATTCATGATCTGATTGCAGAGTTATCAATTATTATTTAATGTTCAGATTTTCTGGATGTTTAAATGTTATGGTAGTTTCAATACTGTAAATGGAATAGTGAATCACTTTATATTTGAATTGTATTCCAGTTATTTCACTGATCATTTTATTATTGGTACTCTGTTAATGTGAAACCATAGGTCATTCTAAGTATTAATCTCTTGAATTTGTTGCATATTTTACTGTGGTATTACAGAGAAAAATCTAAAGCAAGAAAATCCGAATTATTGTCATTTTGTTTTTAGAAATGCAGTCATGTTTTTAGGTGTCATATGTCTTGTTTTTCCATGCGAAACTCAGGAATGATAGAGAATTCCAGGCAGTGTGCTTCCTTTTGGAAAAGACTTTGTGCAAAGGAAGGACAAGAGCGTGATGGGCAGCAGTTCATGAAAAGTGCCGCGTTCCAGAGTTTGAGCTGGGAAGACTGAACATCCAGGCTGCATTGCTGATCAGTTCCATGTATTTTCTCATTAACAGTCAATTTGTGAATAAAGAGGAAAAAAGAAAAAAAGACAAAAAACCAAAAAAAAAAAAAAAAAGAACTATTACTAGTAGTAAGCAAGTACAAAGTTATAAGGGCCAGCTGGCCAGCTCAGTGGACTAAAGCACCTACCTAGGCAGAGTGAAGTGGCCAGGGTTTGATCCCTGGTTTGCCATGCTGGCCCTGCCCCCAGGGCGCGCTGAGATGGTGCACTGAGACTGGGGATAGTGGTGCATGCTGAACACAGGAGGATCACTACGAGTCTGATCTACATAGTGAGACCCTGTAGACCCTGTACTAAATACATAAAAAAAGAAAAGTATAAAGTTGTACATGTTCCCATTATATCTCTCATCCCATGAATGAAGTACACACGGAAATTGCCAGCCATTCCCTTCTCAGATGAAAACTGACTTGACTATACTCATTGCAAAGTCAATTCTTAAGTCATAGCAGTTTTAACAAGTCATGTGAAATGTAGCTTTCAATGGGATTTATAAACTTTGATTTTGAAGTGCTTTTGATTCTATTAAAAATCTATTTTTACTTACAGTGGGATAGCAATAAAAAAGTAATCTCTGGAAAGATTCCAGAGATGCTTGCAGGAAGATTTCATTTTAGACCTGTATCTCTGTATCATAAGAGAAATTTTGGAGTATCTGAAATCAAATGAGATCCTGTGCTCCATTTTAATTTACATTTCATTACACTTATTTCCAGCATTTAATAAAACTTTTATCTGATAACAAACTAACTGGTAGCTTTTCAGCACCATAAAAACATGTTTGAGAATAAAATTCATGTTGGCACAAGTATCAGTTCTGAAAATGAAAAAAAAATTAGAAATTCTGTACAACTTACTGCTAAAAGAAAAAGCCTACACTGGAGGACACTTCTGTTGTTTTTTTAATATGGGATGAGCAAAAATAATTGCATTTCTAAAAGTCAGAAGGGCTTTTAAATGAAAAAGTCTGAAATGTGCTACAGCATGTTTGTGTTTGATCTGTGTTGGCACTGTATTAGAATTTATCGAAATCTCACATGAGTTACCACAAGTATGTTATCCTGCTCTCTACAAGCAAGGATAGTTAGCCATGATAGTTACATGCCAGCAGTGGGAGGGCAATGAATGAAGGAGGGGAAGGTGTGTTTCTCATCTTAAAAATGTGAACCCAGCAACTTCTTAGATCATTGCCTCCCACATCCATTGCTGGGAACTTAGTACTATTTCTATAGTGAGCTATAATGTACTATGGGAAACAGAATATTTACTTTGGCTAACCTCATTCCCAACTAAAACTCAAGGGTGCTATGAAAATGGGAGTAAAAAATAAAAAGGGAGAAAGTAGCTAACTAGAACATACTTTTCTATTTCATATATCACATCTATAAGCAAAGAACAATGCCATATACATCTTTTTTCCCCACAAGAAACTATCTGCAAATACTCCATTCTATTTTACCTTGCCATATCAGAGCTGAATATTTTGAGTGAAAATTATCCTGAACTGCTTCCTGTTTAAGCTATGGTTCTCTTAGGCCTCTAGTTCATCTGCTAATGACAACAGTAAAGATTTTTAAAAATCACACAATGTCAGCTGAGTGAGATGACAAGATAAGGAAAATTGTTTTAAAAGTATTTAATTATTTTTTTTCTCAAATCAGTACAAAAATTTAAATACAAAATGATTTGTCCTTAGGTCTCAAATCTGTAATGGAAACTCAAACAAGTTACCAGTCTTTTCCCCATTCATTGTAGTCTGTAAAATATTTGAGGACAGTCACCTATTACAGACATTCTTTCCCCTGTAGGTATCATATTGTATTATAACTCTTTAAATAACAATATTGGCAATTTGGTCCATTTCACATGGAGAAGTTCTAGTTTATTTTGAATTAAATATGGATTACACTACTATCCCTAGATTTTAGAACATGTGGTTATTTCTTCTGCTTTTATACTGATGTATTAGTATGATGTGCGTCTCTCAAAGGGGAAACACAGGCACATAGATAATTATTTAAAACTCTTTTTTAAATTAAATGGAATATCATTTAACTCTGAGATTAGCACCATTGTAGAATACACAGTATCTGGCATAGATTTTGCTCCTCCTCCATCTAAAAGTTAGAAGCATATGCCTGATAATATACATACATACATATATATAGATAGGCAATTGAGTAAAAACTAATAAATAAGTTTGAAGATATTTTGAAAAGCGAAACTTGGTTTTAACTAAAGAGGTAATTTCTCTCTTGTTGGAAATTAATAATCCATACATGTACAGATAAATACAGTTTTACAAATCAGTTGGTCTTACATGCCTTCAACTCATTTCAATGCAGCTGTTAAGCAGAAGGAGAGGTCCGTGTTACCTCTGTGTAGTCACCAGACCAAAAACAGCAACCCCAAGCCAACCCAAAGGATTCCTGGCCACATAAATGCTACCTGCTATAAAAATGCAGGTTGAGTAGGAGCTTTTTTTGATGGGAAAACTGTTACACAACTAGCAGTAACTAGGAAATCTTGTGGTAATCAACTAATTTTTCTTAAGAACTGAGAAGAAATGGTACTTGTATACTATATAGGGAAAAGACACTTAATATGCCGATAATTTTTGTGGTAGTAAAACGTGTGTGTGTGTGTGTGTGTGTGTGTTGCTGGCATTTAACCCAGGGTCTTGTACATGCTAAGAGCTCTACTGCTGATTTGGATTTGAAAGACGTGTTTCCATTTATTTTAATATAGCATTTGTTTGTTTATCATTAAATCTATATCTATCCCACTACTCTTCAATCTTTTAATTTTAATAAAAATATATAAGATTCTACTCCCATAGTTCCACTTCACTTTTTCAGGAGGCATATAGTGTCCGTGGTGGGGAACAATGGACTTGAAATAGTTTGTCTGTTTTGAGCAATGCTAGTTAATATATATATGCCTGAGTGAAATATCTGGTCTATTTATTTCTGTCAAGACTGTTTTAGTTGTTGACTTGTACTGAACACAGGGTGACATAAAAGATCTGGGCTAGGACCAATGAGATAGCTCAGCTGACTAAGCCCCTGCTTTAACAAGTGCAGGGTTTTATTACTGGCACCACATGGCACACTAGCCATGCTCCCACATGTGCCCAACTGGCCACTGAGACTGGGTGTGGTGGTGCAGGCCTGTAATCCCAGCACTGGGGAGGCAGAAATTAGGAGGATCACTAGGAGTCTGAGCTGCATAGTAAGAGCCTGAACCAAATACATTTTTAAAAAAAAGAGAGATGAGCTATTAATAACCAATAACATTTCAGTTATCTCTTCCAAAAGTTGCTGCTAAAGAACAGTCATTTTCATGCAATTTTAGTACCATCACCCATCACCTGGAAACATTACACCTACTTTTAAATCTCAAATGTCATAATTATTTCTTAAGTATAAAATTTTTTCCTATGAATTCTTATTTTTTCTCCAAATAAAAGAATAGTTTGGATTTTGGGAACTGACTTTAGAAGATGAGCTGACGCATTAGTTTGCAACCCTACAAAATAGGAAAATTTCCTTTTCCATCACAAATTTATGGGAAAAAATCAAAAGGCCAGAAAGAATATAGATAGTAGGTGCTTGAGTTAGGATCACAGACAGCCAGAGAACCCATGAGATGGCAAAAGTTCAAGGCTGCCCCCTGGAGGGAGAGGAATTACTACGCCTAAAGAAAAATGAGCCGAAGACAAAAATCCAGTTAATTTCACTTCTGATGCCACCTACTGCACTCCCTAGGGTAGCTGACTATCTTCTTTCTTTTCCATCTTTTCCCAAATAAACTTTTTACTTGTACTTAAAAAAATAGGAAAATTTTTCCAATTGACAGCTACTAAAGAATATGGCTATCTCCATGACTAATACCTCATTGTGGTTTATGCATAGAGAAAAAAGAGGGGAAATTTTAATGCATGTAAACACAATATCTGCTAATAGAATGTTCTACATTCTACAAGACCAGCAAGTTATACTGTGGAGGGAAGGTTACTTGGTTTCTTTTTAACTTTCTGGTATTTATATAGATAGGGCCACAGTGGAAAGAAATTATGTAGAAAGAGAAAGTGAAAAAGAAAAAGAAGTCACAGGGCTAAAATAAATTTTGAGGAATGAATGAATTAATTATGGCTCTTGTCTACCAGCTGATTCGTTAGCTCCTTGTGGGCTCAGGTCACACTCTAGCATCTCAGTGCTGTCTGCACAGAGAAGGTGCTGAGGTGGTTGATGGCTCTCTAGTTCTTTCCAAGAGCCTCCTAAACACAGTTCTGACTGTTGTGGAAAGACAGCCTCTAACGGGAGAAAAACATCCTTTGGATTAAAAACTACCATTATTTCCAAGATCCCCAACCTCCTGCTGAAACAGTTCAATACAGACGCCCTGTGCTCTGCCACACATACATGTCATGGCAAAGCATGTGCACAGGGGAGAGAAAATTATGCAAGTAAAAACAGTATGTCATTGTTGACATTTCTTTAAGGCATATTTATAAATACTTTAAAAGAAACAATATGAGTGGGTGGCTTTCATTTGCTGTGATCTTTCAGACTGACATATTTGGACTGATCTGAATAAGCAGGTTATCATGGAAGCATATAACATATGACAGTTAACATGATTCCAGTGGGTACAACATAAATGTCAGTACTTGCTATATAAATCTATCCCATCATTTTGAATTACAAGTTGCTGTGCAGAATATTCAACATGCATCTTGGTTTTTATTTGTACAAAATTGTCCAAATTTTCACTTAAATATAACTTTCCAACTATATAAATGTTTTGAAGCAATTGTGTTTCTCATTTGTATTTTTGCTGTCTTATTTTTTTCTTCTATTAAATCTCTTTTCATTTTTTACATGGGATATAATAAATATCCTGAAAAGGAGGAGTGGACATACTGCCCAGCATACAGTCCTGCAGCCTGTTCCGAGGGCATCTGGAGGAACACCCGGTCTCCTGGCCTGAGCAGCAGCACGGCACTTCCAGATGCCTGGTCTAGAAAACCCTTTTTGTACTCATCATACGTGTACATCATGGGCTCGTTGTTCTTGAAGAGAGCAACCCACACGTTGCCGCCTTTGCAGTGAACATGGTAAGCAAAGTAGTAGACACCAGGGACCTCACAAGTAAAGATGCCCGTCTGTGGATTGTAGTTCTGTCTGCCGTTATAGAGCAGCTTGTCAAACTTCACTGGGGCCCCCACCGGCGGGAAAGGTGCAGTCAGCTCTGCAGTAAATGCAGGCATCTCATAGGCTGGCCCTCCATTCTTACCTTTTTTAGCCCCGTAGGCATGTGGGGGTTTCACACCATCAATTCCTACCCCCATATCTGGCAGATATTCTCCCTGGGGGGGAGGAGTAGGAGGCATCACAGCTGGGAGACCAGGTGGTCCTGGAGGTCCTGGGGGCCCTGGAAGGCCAGGTTGGCCTTGAGGACCAAGGGCACCAGGCTTCCCTGGAGGCCCATGAAGTCCTGCAACTCCAGGCTTCCCTATACCAGGGAACCCAGGGGGCCCAGGAAGGCCTGGTTCCCCTTTTGGACCTGGAATTCCAGGTGGCCCAATGGGGCCACTAGGGCCAATAATTCCTGGGATACCTGGGGGCCCCTGGAGACCTTGATCCCCTGGGATGCCTGGTTCTCCCTTGGGTCCAAGCAGCCCTGGGACACCAGGGAGCCCTGGCAATCCTTTGTGGCCAGCTTCCCCTTTAGGCCCTATGGGACCTGGCAAACCTCTCATGCCAGGGGGCCCTACTTCACCAAGGAAACCTGGCTTTCCTGGGAAACCTTGAAGTCCTGGCTCACCCTTAGGACCTGGTGGACCCTGTGGCCCTACAACCCCCCCTTCTCCTTTGGGCCCAGGGAAACCAATAGCACCTGGAGGGCCCATAGGGCCAGGGATTCCAGGCAGGCCTGGCTCTCCTGGAGGACCACCTATCCCAGGAGCACCTACTGGCCCTTTCTCTCCTCTGGGTCCAAGAGCACCAGGAATACCCCCCACACCTCTGTCACCTTTGGGGCCTGGGAAACCTGGTTTCCCAACTCCTGGAAGGCCTGGGGGTCCTGGAACCCCTGGTAGTCCTTGCTCCCCTTTGCCACCTGGAAATCCTGGCTGGCCAGGGATCCCATCCTGGCCTGGTTTTCCAAGTCCAGGCAACCCAGGAGGTCCTTGAATGCCTGGCACCCCAATAGGTCCCTGTGGGCCAGGTTCCCCTGGAGGCCCTGGCTTCCCTAGGGGCCCTTGAGGCCCAGGGAAACCTGTGACTCCTGGTTTTCCCATTCCTGGCAGTCCAACAGGGCCAGGAGGGCCATGCATTCCTGGAGGGCCCTTCAGACCTGGCAGACCTGGCATTCCAAAGCCCTTCTCTCCTTTAGGTCCTTGGAGGCCTGGAGGTCCTGGCAGTCCTTTGGGTCCTCGCTCTCCCTTTGCTCCTGGCTGTCCTGGTAATCCTGGTCCACCTGGCTTCCCAATACCAGGAAGTCCATGAGGTCCTGGAGGTCCTTGTGGTCCTGGAATCCCCATTGGCCCAATTTCCCCTTTGGGTCCAATTTCACCTTTCGCCCCAGGCATTCCCATGGCTCCTGGCTTCCCAGGCATTCCAGGCATGCCTGGCTTTCCAACTCCTGGATAGCCTTGTGGCCCTGGTTTTCCTTTGATTCCAGGTATTCCATGTCCTGGCAAACCAGGGGGGCCTGGTGGTCCTCTTGGGCCAGGTTCTCCACGGGGACCTTGTTCTCCTCGTAAACTGGCTAATGGTATCTCTATTAGGCAAGAGAGAGAGAAGGAGAGAGGGAGGGAGAGAGATTTATGTTTTTTAATATCTGTCATTTCAACTACAGAAATCAGTATTTCACTCTGACACATTTTATTTTTACTTACTGATAGAAAAAACTATAAAAAATATATTCAGCTTTTACTATGTAATATCAGTACTTAAAGGAAAATCAATCTCCTAATTTCTTTGATGCACTCAAAGTATTATTTTAAGAAATATTATGTATAGCTGCTTATAGTTAAAAAGTTAAAACATAAGCATTTTTCCCAGTACAGAACTTAAAAATAGTATGGTATGTTCTTGATAGAAAATTTGAAAAGTTCAGAAATGTGCAAGAAAAATTTTAAGTTGCTACAGTGATAAATAATTGACATATAAGTGGTGAATCAAAAATATATGATGAATATTTGTATTTTAAGGAATTATTATACTAAGACACATTTCCATTAATGCCCCCAAGGAAAAAATCCTTTGCTTTGAATATACTTACCATATTATTCTTGTGACTTTCTAAAGCAGATCTAGAAGTTCTCTTTATGAAGTATGATAAAAAAATACCATGAATGCTGTTGCTGAGTGCTATCTAAAGGAAAGGCAGTCTTGTAAAAACACTACGATGTTTTCTCATCTATCTTTTTCACTTCTAGATCTTTTCCAAGTCAAAGTAACTTTGAAATGTAAATATTTTGTATTAACTCAGACATTGAAGAAGTCATGAATATGCAGCTAGATATCCATGAGAGCTTCCAGACCTGCTTCAGAAAGTACCAACAAAAGGGATACAACTTCAAAGAAAGGGGATATATTTGATTTTGAGGGGAATTAATGGCAATGTGTCTTTTACTATAGTACATTTGAAAAGTTGAAATAATCATATTTTTGCATCATACAACATGTGTATTTTCATCTCGTTTCTAGGTATATGTGTGTGCCTGTGTGTATGGGTATATGTGTGTATCTTAAACAATGGTAGAATCTTTCTCTGCTTTTTTAATTTTTTTTCTACTTAAGTTAGATTTTTCTGACCTTATCATTTTGGTTTTTATTTTAAAAGTTTATTATAAATAAACATAGGTATTTGTATATGTTTATTGATTATTAATTGTCACTATAATTTAGGAATATAATATGGAATAATAAAATGAAGATTATTGATATGCCTATTATCTTAAATACTTACCTTTGTGGTGACAACATTGAAATTTGGTCTCAACAGCTTTGAAAGATACAGTACACTATTGTTAATACTGTTATCAACTATACTTACTACATTGTTCGATACATCCCTAAACCAAAAATATTATTCCTCCAGTATACTGAAGCTTTATACCTTTTGACTATAATCTCTCAGTCTCTCATTCTGTGAGTTTAATAGCTTAGATTCCACATATAAAGCAAGAACACATGGTATTTCTCTTTATGCACCAGGCTAATCTTTTTAATGTTCTAATTTAGGGCTAAATAACATTTTCTTATGTCCTGAAATGCAATATGATGTGGTTTACAAAAACCGTTGCCACTCCAGGTGTGATGGTGCATGCTTGTAACCCTAGCCCTCAGAAGGCTGAGGCAGGAGGATTGCTGTGAGTTTGAGTTTAGCCTGGGCTACAAAGTGAGTTGAAGTGCAACCTCAGCTGCATAGTGAGATCATGTCTAAGAAAAAAGAATAAAAGAAAAAAAATTGCCATGCAGACTCCAGAAAGAAGGGAATTATTTTACTTTGTATGTGGTTCAATAACACCTTTCCACATTGCCCTCAACAGTCAACAGATTCGATTAGTTTCTCTAATATGCTGGGGGATTCCCCAACTTCAAAAACTAATTATTTAATAAATATTTTTAATGTGCAAATTTGGCATTTTAACCAGTGAGGTAAGTAGGGGATCTTAAAATGACAAGCAATATATGGATAAAGAAGAGAAAACCCAGTTTAGGAGAGGGAAGCTCTGTTTATTTTTCTGGCCTTGCTACAAGATTTCAACTCACTTAAGCCATCAGCATTTATGCTTGCCTGTCTGTACAGCAAGAATACTAAAGACACACTAGTAGATTAGAAAATACATATAAAAGATGTTAACACTTACTTGAATTGTTACTGAAATACAAAGCACATGTTATCTTATGGTGTGCCATGCAGATAAATACAAATCTGGATATCTGTGCCCCTAGTAATAATGGGTTACATGAAGAAATGAAACATATGCTGTCAAAGCCTTATTAACCAATGATAGCATCTTAATCTTGACAACTGTACTCTTTGCCAAGCTCCTGTCAGGGAAGAATATGGAATTGTGGAACTCCTTTTTTCAAATAGTACCATTCGAAGAGGCACTGGAGGGGCCAGCCAAATAGCTCAGTGGATTAAAGTGCGTGCAAGCAGGCAAAGGAAGGGGCCTGCAGTGCTGGCCCTGTCCCTGGGGTACACTGAAACTGTGATTGAGACTGGGCATGGTGGCACACACCTGTAATCCCAGGGCCTGTATACAGGCAGATCACTGAGTCTGATCTAGTAGTGAGACCCTCAATACCCAGTAGACCCTCCCCTAAAAATACAAAAAAAAAAAAAAAACAAACAAACCCAAAAAACAAAACAGAAGAGGCATAGGAGACACCAAAAGCCAGTAGGCCATTCAAGAAAGGAAGGGAAAAAATACTGAGAAATCTAATCTAGCTTCTGAAGATAGTGAAATTGTGATTATGTCTCTGATTGCTAAGAAACATTATTGTAGTACAATTAAGGTATGTTATTTGTAAATGTGAATTGTTTAGTTACCATATCAAGGGAGTATCTGGGAAGGGATCATATCTTACTCCTCAGGAATTCTGATGTCGTTCCTGAAACATTTTGTTCTGACTGAGAATTTGTTTAATGGAAATTGTAGCACCTCAAAGCTCCCATGGTGCTTTATCATTTGCGCAGCACTGTTAACCTTATCGTCACTGATTCTCTCAACACTCATATTTTAAACATGATGAAAAATGGCTTAGAAAAGTCAAATGAACAGATCTCTCTCATTTCTGAGATCCAGAATCCAGGAACTGCCTAATACTATGGAGACTTAGTTGACTTCCACTTCCTCAAAAGTGACAGCTATGCTGCTGTAGCTATTTTTCCTATAAAAATTATGGTTTTTCAAACTTATAGATAAACCAACTGAATTTATAAGCAAATATCTGTCACAATGATAAACATTTTGTAGGTGTTAGTTAGCTAATGATTAGGCCTAAAAAGTAATGGGCAAGATTTCCAGGTGTCCTCTCAGTCTATACTTTTTTTTGTCTTCATCTATCCATTATTGATTGACAGGTATAGCTTAATAAGTGCAGTATTTAAAAACATTTGCATTTACCTGGCACCTAGTTTGCAAAATGTTTTCATTGCTTTTTCTTTGAACATAGCAGGTCTTTACATTATTGTTTTCCTAAGTTCAAAAGGTTGATCGGCTATTTCATTTTTCTTCTTTTTCCCTTTTTACTGGTTTATTTCCCAGCAAATGGACCAAAACCTTATATCAAAATAGGTATTCATAGATAAATTTTGAACAAATAATAAATAAAATAATAAACTACTTGTGATTAAATGTTTTATTTTATTTGATGCTATATAAAACACAAAATTGGAATATTTATATTTTTATTTTCTGTTCTTTATCTCTTATTCTTTCTGGTGCTGGAGATTGAATGATGCATTTTTCTTTAAGAATGGAACTTTGTGAGGATAAAAGTTTAGAATCCAGTAGGCATTTGATAATCATCAATAATAAATTCTAAAATAAAAGTTTCTAAAATGATCTTTTTCCCTCCATCAGGAGGTTAGAAAATTACTGTTTTATAACAATATACACATATGATATTACCTTTGCCTTTCTTGGGTACTGTTTCCTTGCTCATCCTTGGCACTGGTTGAATCTCCTTCATATACTGGGGTAAGTGTGGATACTCTTTGCCATATGGCAAATGAGGCAGCTCTTTGCCCATGGCAAGGCCATCTTTGCCCAGAGGCATATGAGGTACCTGCTGGCCCAGGGGCTGGTATTGTGGAATTTGTGGTGGCATCTGAGGAGGAATCTGAGGTGGCAGTGGCTTGATCCCATAGTAGGCACCAGCCTGAATGAACCTGATGAAACTCAGGGAAATGGTGAGTAGCACTCCAAGCAGCTGTAGAGGACCAGATGGTACAGCCATCACCTGTGAAGGAAGCAATGCACCAACATGGTGAGAACCTGTAGGCCACCACACTGGTGTTACTTTGGAAACAGTGGAAATGATAGTCTTTGTCACTGGAACTTTACAGGTAGAAGGTAAATGAAATAAAGATTTTTCCTAGAAAAAAGAAATCAAACAACCAAAAGAGCTAACTGTAACATGAAAGTAATTGTTGGCAAAATAGACTATGGCAGAGACTGCTAGTTGTTTCCAAGACTAAGTTTTGCCTGTCTTTCATAATATTGGAACACCTACTTTTCAACTGGGAATAGGGCAGCTCAAAATGGAGACATTTTTAGTTAGTCATCACAAAGTTGTGATGACATGGATGTAGTTAGGAATGCAACTTCTAAGAAGGAACCTAATTGGGAAAGGGGATGTTCTTCCCCTTCATCCATCCTGATGTTGGAATAGTGATATCCTGCCAGTGTATGGACGTTGGACCTCGAAGGGGAGACTGTGTGGTAGAGTAGCAAGCTAGAGGAAACCTCCACCGCTGTTCAATATGGAGGGTCTAGTCTATACTAATCCTTAAATTTGCCATTTGTTTACTCAAGAGAGAAAGTTTATTTTTATTTTTTGAGACAGGGTCTTGCTATGCAGTTCAGGTTAGGTTTGATTGTTTGTTTTTGGCAGAACCAGGGATTGAACTCAGGTCCTTGCACTTGTCAGGGAAGCTCTTATTCTATTGAGCTATCTTTCTGGCCCCACAGGCTCTGTTTGAGCTCGCTGTGTAGCCCAGGCTGGCTGCAAACTTGTGACAACACTCCTGCCTCGGCCTCCCAAGTGGTGGAATTACAGGCACGTGCCACCACACCTAGCAGTTTTTCTTCTTTAGTCCACTTTTATTTTGAGTATTCCACATTTGCACAAAACTAATCATAATAGACATTTAGTGCCATAAAGTATCACTGTTAATAGATATCAAACATTCTATTCTAAATAGATATAGTCAAATAACTATAGGCTTTATGGCAGGGGAAAATATTTTTCATCTGCCCAGGGTGGTTTGCATGCTTTGAGGTAGTCATAAATAAATGCAAAGTTACACTCACCTGCCGTCCCAGACCCAGCACAGCCCACCCTGTAGTGAGAACTTCCGGGCCCACGGTCCGAGAGAGACCTTTCCAGTGTTCTCTGGTCCTTCCCCACCACTCCAGACCCAGCACAGACCACCCTGTGAGTGAGAATATCCACCACCCTTTTGGGAGCCTAGCAGACCTGCCAAAGCCCAGGCCCGGTGAGTGTGCAAGAGAGCTTCTGTGCTCACCCCCTATTCCCCTCCACACCCAGCCCAGACCTGGCATACAGGTCTGGGGTGAAACTTTGCACCTGAAATCCCTGCCCTGAGACTAGGGTCAAAACCACGCAGCTTGTCCAGGAGCAGAGCATTTTGTAAAAGGGGCACAACAGGCTCACCACCAAGGACAGCAATGGGAAGGAAGGAGCTGAACCCAGCAGCCAGACCTAAGCCAAGCACAACTACATGAACTAGAACTTGGTATAACAATACTTGAATTTCATAAGGTGCTAACGTTAGAACCAAAACTCTACACCAAAGGTCACAGGTCAGAGCTATAAGTCATGATAACAATAAGGAGCCAAATGCAATCTCAGGCCTTGAGCCCACCAATGATAAGTTCAGAGAACACTGGTTTAGCTGAAATGAATGAATTAATGAGTTGGAAGCAACAACAGCAGAAAGGTATACAGGAATTCAGACCAGAATTAATGCCTGAAATAAAAAAAAAACTTTTGAATACATAGTATTTGAAGTAATAAATCAAATCCAGAAACATATGGGGGAAACCCAATGCCCACCCAGAACAAGTGCAGAGAACACTATTCCAGCTGAAACGAATGAATTAACAGTGTCACAGGCAAAGAAACAACAGCAGAAAGGTAAAGAGGAACTCAGAGCAGAAGTAATTTCTGAACTAAAAAAAATCTTTGAAATCATAGCATCTCAAGTAGAGAATCAATTACGGAAATATATAGAAGAAACCCAATTTGGAAAAAGCTCTGCAGTAAATACAAAGTTACATGTAAATCTAAAAATAACACTAAAGGCTTCAGAAGTCTCATAAAAGCTTCAAAATGTCATTTAAAATCATTACAATCATGCATATCTTTATTCTATTTACATACTATGGAGTCATTTGCTTAGAATCTGGCTAATGAACTGAGTCCACTACATACATTAATTTGTTTTTTTAAATTAATGTTACTGAGAAAGAAATAGCAATGAGACAGTTTCAAAACAGGTTAGTAGGACAGTTAGAATAATGCATTACATATCGTTGTCTTCATAGTAGTTATTCATAGTGTCAGATGCAGGCATGATATATTGACTAAGCACTATTAGTACAAATATTTCTTATTGAATTATGATAAAGTAGCTGTATGTCTATCCTATTTTGTATATACATATATAATATATATATATTTTTTTTTTTCATTACAAAATGGTCCTCCATTTATGTCCTGCTTTTTTGTTTAGTTTTGTCAGAGATGGGTATCCCACTGCCATTCAAATATTGTAGGTGTGTTAATTCAGCAAAATAATACAATATTGTCCAGTAAACCATAATAGTAGTGGTTAATCCACAGGTTGGTCAATTTATAGCTCAGCATATTGATATGGCTTTACTTTTTATACCTCGTGTTTATACTATTCTGCTGGATGGTTAAGACCAAGATAAAGCAAGACCTATATAACAAAAAGTGTAACTTTTGACATACATTAATTTGTATTAGAACTTTTTTTAAGAAAAAGAATTTATAATACAAATTTGTAGTATAAGGTAGAGTTTCACAAAAATGAACTTTGATACCGTGCTTTGCAGGCTATCAGTTCAAAGAGTAAATATAAATGAGGTTTATCTGAGGTTAGTAAAAGCCAGCTTGAGACCCGTGCAAGCAATAGTAGCAAACTTCTGGCATACATGCTGCAGCAGGCTCTTTGTATCATTGAAAGCTCTAAAATGTTTGCAGTCTCTTGAGACCACAGCTCTGGGAATTGCAGAGTACACAAATACACACTAGAGGGCACTGGTGGCACACAACGAAGGCACTGCCCTGGTCCTACTCCACTGGTGTCATCCACACTGGTCTTGCACTCATGTACTCTCACACCTTAGTAAGGGATTTAATGAAAATCAGAATCATAGAAGAGTGCACACATCATAAACCTGGGGTGGGTCTGGTATGAAGAGAAACCGAGGTAGAGAAGAGGCATGTTTCTCACAGTCTTCAACGTATTTTTTAGAACACTTTGAAAACACTTCTATTCATAAGTAATTTAATTTCATGGGAGTTCTCTGTTTTTTTTTTTTTTTTTACTTCTGCCTTCACTCTGGATCATAGGTTTCCACTTCTTAGAAAATGTGCATTGAATTTGTGACATCCTATTGAAGGCTATTGCCAAGAGTGTGAACCGGCTACACAGGGATTGGTTAATAATACAAAAAATCTAAGAAAACATTTAATATGAATCCCTACCATAAAATGTGTGGCTTTCCAGTTTTCCTAAGCATACTAAATAATCATATTTTTCTCCTTCAGGGAAGAAATAAAGAAACATTTGTCAGCAAAATGACATAAAACTTTCTCTATTTCATAAATCAGAACAGTCTTAAGATTACTTATTTCAAGAGTACCCTAATATATATCAAAGTGTAAGCAGATGGAAAGCTGTTAAATTATTTTCTGTCTCTAAGAATGATTGGTATAGGCCATTTGGAATAAGTGATAGAATTAATATTGACTTATGCTTTATTAATAGTCAGATTTATTTTAGGTAGGAAAAGAACATTTGCCATAAGTATGCAATAGTTTTTTGAATCCTTAACAGAAAAAAAGCAGACCCACCCACAAATTACAAAGATGAGCATAATATCATCAATGAGCCTCCCCTCAAGGAGTTTTTAAAAAAAAATTAGTGTACTTAGTACGGGTCTACAGGGTCTCACTGCACAGACTGGACTCATAGTAATCCTCCTGTTCTCAGTCCCCACACTCTAGGATTACAGGCACGCACCACCATGCCCCAGTCTCAGTCTCAGCTTGCACCAGAGGCGGGGCCAGCATGGCAAGCTGGGTATCGAACCTTGGTCCCTGTGTCTGCCTGAGCAAGCATCTTTGAAGACGTTTATTTTTAGTAGAGATGACACATATGTACACTATTAATGGTTAGCAAAGAATATTCAGAAGTACCGAAATGTTTCTCCTACTCTATTCTTTAAAATCCCTTTTCTGTGAAGCATCAAAGTTTCTTATTGCTTCCTTATGTTTCCCCAGAGTTAGTCTATGAATATACAATACAATGTGCACCTTTAAAACACAAATTACTATATATTATACATCTACACTTGATCTTAGCCCAAAGGCTAATAACTGATATATATATATATATATATATATATATATATATATATATATATATATATATATCTTGTTGGTTTGGGCAACTGTACTTGGCATCTCTCCTGGTTTATGGAAAGTAGCAGTTGATGCTTAATTTGTTTCACCTCCTTTTTTTCAATTATTTGTACTTTTTCTCTTCTTAATTTCTTATACATTTCTTTCTCCAATTTTACATGCATATATCTGGTAATATAAATAACTAGTTGGAAGACAATACTATGCATGACAACAAATACTGTGAAATTCATATTACTTTGTTAAGCCAAATTCTGTATCACTTGTAGTTTTTTATTTTAATTCTAATTTGTACTCTAAAAAATAAAAAAAAATTAACTCAAAGAGAAGTACTTATACTTATTTCTTGTGAAGTTATGTGTATATAAAATTTTCCCTCAAGCTCCTTGTTGAAACAGGACAAAAATGCAGTTTATTTAAATACTGCCCTGCTCTAATTCATAGAGAAATATGTGATAATAGCTGGCATTTCCTAAAGTGGAGAGCCAGAGATTTACCTCAGTGATGCAGTGCCTACCTGGCAGGCATGAGACCCTGAGTTCGATTTCTGATACTGTCCACTCTCCAAAAAAACCCCTTAAACTAACACTTACAGTGTAATTCTTTTGAAGCTGAAAAAATTCAATTGTTGACCCCTAAACCTGTGATATCTTTGGTAATAAACTGGCATGCTTGGCCTTTCAACATTCCTTCAGCATAGTGGATGTATTGGATTATACTTAATAATCTTTAAATCTAGACAATCTAGTGAAATACTGGAAAACTGGAAAGAGGCAAAATGCCTGGAAGACCATTTGAATACCAGAGACCCAGTGGGATCCTGCTTTCCTACCATTACTTCCTCTCAGAGGCTTGGCCACTTTTTCCTCCAAAACCACCTTCTAAGGTCTGCCATCTGCCATTTATCTGGCTCTTTATTTAAATAAACTTTGTTCAGTTTTAACTCAATATTTATGTGGGGGCCCTGGTTAGAATTTACTGCTTGACTTATCCCAACTAATTTCCTTCATGTCCCTGAGGATATTTTTGGTGGTCAACGTGGTGTGATGGTTCTCTCAAATCACTCAAAAGAACATCAGATTGGTGTAACATTATACAAACACCTGGCAGGGAACAAGGAGCCTTAGAATTTCTGCTGGGTAGAAATGGTGGTAGTGGGTTTTCTTGCCACTTTTGCTGGAGATGTGGTACATAATATTGTGAGTTCTTGATTTCTGTTTCTTTAATATTAAGCTAGTGTGTGTGTGTGTGTGTGTGTGTGTGTGTGTGTTTACATAAAGATAAGCATATCTAATGTGTTGACACTGGATCTTTTGCTAGCCAGATTGGCTTTGTAATTCTCATGTCATATGGAAAGTACATTATCGAAATGAAAATACTTGGATTGGACTTTCAGCTTTGCTATTTTTCATGCCTGTGACCTTGGCAAGTTCCTTATCTCCACTGAGCTTTAGTTTGCTCATCTACAAAATAGGAATGATATATCTGTGCCTCACTGAGAAATAATCCAGTGCACAAATAATAGCATGAATTCTTTGTGAGCTGAACAGTGCAATTGAAGTTTAAGTTATTAATGGAGTACAACCAAAAAGACAAATGAAAACCAATTGAAAAGTCAAAGACTTTCAAAAAAGGATAGTAGCCAAAGTAAATGTGAGGGTAACTGCAATAATGATAAACCCAACATGAATAAAACAATAATGGCTATTAAAATGTACTTATTAAAAATGGCAAAAAAACCCCCAGCTGAACTAAGGCCATTATTCATTCTGGCATCAGGATTGCCAATCCTAATAATTTTGAATAGCCCTAAATGGTTCTGTATATCTGGGCAGACTGAGTTTTAGTTTCCTCATGTGACTTGTAATGTATATAGCAGAATAATGTGATATATATTATTTTAGATGCTCCTAAGGCATCTATTTGTACATTTATCCTCATGAGATTTTTGCAAAAAAATGTTTAAATATTTAAACCTTCAATCCTTGCCCTGAATCCAACTTTCTTTTTCACACAGGGATAACACAATATATCTCTGAAAGGGAGAGAGAGAGAGAAGAGAGAGGGAGAGAGTGAGGGAGACAGAGAGAGAGAGACAGAGAGACATAGAGACAGATAGAGACAGAGACCTCTGACAAGACTGACAAGAAACCTTTCTCATCAGATCCTGGGAAGTTCTTTGTGTTTCTGCTTGCCTTTACACAAGTTTTGTAATTTTCCAAGCCTCTCGGTTTTACTAATCCTGAAGAAAGGGAAAATCAGGCAGAACCCTCCTCCAATATTAGAATTGCTTTGTGGGCTATCCCATGACTCTCTAAATTCTATTTTGTTTATATTACAGCAATTTTTCCATTAACTATACATACATATTGAACTGCTACAAATTGTTAAGAATTTTCTGGGCATAGGAGATAACAGTGATCAATTAGAAAGATGAGGTCTTCTCCCAGTAAACTCACATTCTTGTATGAGGAGACAGGCAGTTATTTAAAATAAATTTCATAATATCAGATCTGAATCCTATGATGAAAACAAAGCAGATGTCTTTGCATATTCAGATAGCTATAACAAAAATACTATACACTGAATATTAGTTTTCCATAGCTTCTATAACAAAATATTGTACCTCACACTAGGTGGCTTAAACAACAGAAAGTTGTTATTTATAATTCTGGAGACAGGGAAGTTTAAGATCAAGATGCCAGCAGATTGTGTGTGGTGAGGCCCCATTTCCTCATTCATAAATACCCATTTTTTCATAGGTCTGCATGTAGTGTAGGGGAAAGGTGGATTTCTGGGGTCTCTTTTATAAGGGCACTTATCCTATTTATGAAAGCTGTGCCCTTATGACCTGATCATATCATATAGGTCCTACCTCCAATCATCATTACATTGAGGGCTAGAATTTCAACACAGGAATGTTGGGAGAACCTAAACTTTCAGTATATAGCAACAGAGGGAGGAATTTATGAATAACTTGGACAGAATGAAACTGTTTTGGAAAGGTTGGTAAGGGAAGACATCTCCAAGGTTCCTTTTTCAGGAGGGGCCTTTAAAAACACTCTCCCTATTTTAGTCCTATAGTAGTTTACTAGGGCTGCTGTAGCGAATTATCTCAGAATGGGTAGCTTAAATAATAGGACTTTGTTTTTCTGTAGTTATAGAGGTTAGCTATCCAAGGTCAAGGCATTGAAAGGGTTAGATTCTTCTGAGGGCTCTCTCCTTGGTTTATAGATAACAGTCTTCTCCCTGTGTCTGCATGATCTTTCCTGTGCTTCATTTTCCCCTTTCTCCTTCTTTGCTAGGGACTGAACCCTGGCCCTTGTGTATGCTGGGAAAGCAGTGTACTACTGAGCTGTACTCCTGCCCCTCTGTGTGTCTCTCCTTATGGAAGAATTATATGGCTCACACTCATGACTTCATTATTCTTAATTTATTTTTAAATGCCCTATGTGCAAAAAATAGTCACACTGTAGAGTATAAAGGATTAAGATTTTGACATGTGAATTTGGAGAGTGAAAGATCTCAAACTTCAGTTGATAACACCACTGTTCCCCTAGATCAACTCAATTCCTGTGAAGCCTTCCACACTGGTTTAGTCATAAATATTCTCTACTAAAAGTTTAACACAAAGTTGAATATAATAAAAACTAGCTTACATCTTTTTCCTGCTGCTTCCCACCCCCTATTAGATACAACATTACTGTAAGCTTCCTGAGGAAAAGGAAGATATGTGATATTCTTTCAATTTTCTAAGCATTTATTAGTAGCTCTGTACAATCAGAACTTTAGATTGATGGGGATTTTCAAAATTGTTTAATTTAGCCACACTCTTCATTTAAAAATCCATTTTTAACAAGTGTTAACTGAAGCTTTCATGTGTTTAATTTGAATAATGATGGAAACAATCATAGGGCAACCCTTGTCCTGTCATACAAATTTGTTGCTTTTTAAAATTTAACAACTCATAGGGGAGAATTATTTTATTTGAATCATATGTGGTAGTGCAGATGAAGCTTGGCAGAGTGGAGTTGGAAAAGGAGTGTTTGGCAAATTTATCCCTAAATTGGTTGTAAGGATGTGAAGCAGGAGATAGTGACCTGTCTTTTTCTTATCATGTTAAAAGCATTCTCAAATAAGTTCACCCTAAGATCAACTAACTACAGATATGTTACTTCATCACGTAATCGATAAATATAGATATTACTAACTATATTGATTAACCCTTCAGGATTATGGTTTTATTGCCTTTTATATTAATCAGTTTTATATCAAAGAGCATAATATTAACATCTTAAACATTTTTTAACTATTAAAAATTAGAAGTTTTAAATATTTTATTTTGAATTAACTTTATCATTACTTAGAAATAAAACATTGGGGTCAAGGAGATAGCTCAGCAACGTAAGTGCCTTTCTGGCAAGCACAAGAACCTGAGTGTGATCCCTGCTGCTGCAAAAATAAACACATAAATAAATAAATAGATAAATAAAATGAAATAAAACATTGCTTTGTGTTTATCTACTTTGAGAACTGTATTTTTAAAAAAATTTGAAGATTATACTTTGGTGAGACATAAGAATAAAAATATATATGATGCATCAGAATTTTTGGAGTAAAAGCAAAGTGCAGCATGTGTGGAGGTGGTGATTGTCAATCATCAATACAATGCTCTTTGGAACTCTTTCAGAGTGGACCTTCTGCATGTAGAGGGGCAGGCACCTCAGTTTTGAAGGAAGAAATAAGCAACTCTAAATAATAGAAAGTGGAGAAATTTGTTCTAGGGAAACTCAGAGGAGATGAAGTGTAAGAATCACTTACTGATGCTTAAGGAAATTCAGGGAAAAGAAAATTCCTAGTGGAGAAGAAAATATGTCAGAAGTTTGCTATTAGATATGCATTGAAAGATCTCTCCTTTCTGTCCTCTATACTGAAATATTAGTAAAACTAATACTTGGTGGAAATGAAGTATCTTTGGGTAGCCCCAAAAACAATCAGTTCTGTGTCCAGATTCACATTGGACAAGGGCAATGACTATATGTATATAAGAAAATAGGAACACAACAATGGTTAGGAAAGAGAGGCATGTGGTCACCTACATCACAATAATCTCAGCTACAGTTCTGAGCACTTTTCTTATGTCAGTACCATGGACATATTTAAGGTCTATTTTTGACATTAAATTCTTTACATTGATATCTCTCTATCCAGTACTTGCAAATATTATTTTACTGATATTCAAATTTGTATACTTGGTACCTTTCCATTTAGAAATCTAAGATTGCTATTTGATTATTTCTAGGAGCCACCATTCAATATATTAGTTAACAAGTGTCCTGCTTCATTTTATAAGGTAGGATCTGTTTAACTGCACTCTCCCTTTTCTCCATCTCATTCTCCAAATATCTAGCCTTCTTGTTGGTTGAAATAAATAAAAAGTCAGTTATATAGGACAAGAACCTGGGCTAGATTTAAGACTTTTTTCCTTTTTTGGAGTAGTTATTCATGAATTCAGAAAGCCACTGGTAAGGTAAATATCTGAAGATAGAGCCCAAATAAATAAACTTATCTGTTGTGGTCAATGAATCCAGAGGAGATAGCAGGCAAGACTACCAATTAAACATTTATTTAGTCCACCTGCCCAGTTATACCCACCAGGACTGATACAAATAGAAACTGAGCTTGAATTATATACTTCATTAACGAATCCTGAATTGTACCATGTCTAAGAGCAGCCAACTCAGCTATAGGCAGAGCTGTGCAATCTACCAGACTGGAGAAGTTATCTGACATTTTGACAAGATGGTGAAAAGTAGGAACATAGTTTATCTGCAACTCTGGAAATGCTTCACACCCATAAACATCCTTCCCAGCCCAAAGTGAGTGGCCGAGTGCCACATTCTTGCAGCTCTCCAGAGGAGATGATTTCACAACATTCCCAATAACCAATTCTAGTATTTCACAGTAGATTTCCTAATATCTAATCTGAATCTCTTCTGCTGAACTTTAAGCTCATCTCCTCTTTCTCCATTCTCAAAGATAGAAATTGTCTGAAAAACATTTAAAAAATATCTCACATATTTGAAGTCTGTAATTAATTTCTTTTGTTTTCATAACAAGAATAGTGTTAGCTGCTAAATAGCTTAGAAGACACTTGGGAGAACCCTTAGAATTTAGAAAATACTAAAGTAGAATTTATTTCTTCTCATAATATTAAGGCATCATTCTTTTCAGAGCATGGAGTATCTAATTCTGACCTTAATAGATCACACAGCCTAACTAGCATTATTTTCTTCAATTGCAGAATAAAAACATTGGCTAAATGACTTCAGATGCCTCCCAGTTAAAGTTTCTTTGTAACTCTGAATGTCTGAAGAATATGTGAATATATTAAAATGAATTTATAAGTTTAGAAGCTCAATCTTTGCATGTCAGAAACTTATCTTAGTCTCTTACTAATAGTCTCTTTTTAATGTTTCACTATTCCTTTCTGTAGCTATGGATGGAAATAAGGACAGTTTATACAAACTCTATGCAAATATTCCTCTGATAAGAGAAGTTGTACCTGCCCAGAAACCAAAGGAAGACTCTAAATAAGACCTAGTTGAGGTACAGAAAAAATATGATGCATTGTTTTTAAAAGAAACAGTGAACAAAGGTTCAATAAAAGTGGAATGCTTACTAGGAAATATTTAAAAAGTGATTATAAATTATAGTACCTTCTTACCATGTGTGGGGTCAGAAATTCTTGCATGAGGCTGGTGAGATAGCTCAGCAGACTAAAGCACCTGTTTAGGCAATGCAGGTACCACATGCCATGCCAGCCCCACCCCACCAGGGCCACAAAGCCCAGGGGGGCACTTGGAACCCCATTGCCAGAGCAGCTGAAAACAGGAGGATCGCTGAGTCTGAGCTGTGTAGTGAGACCCTGTAACAATGAATACATTAAAAAAATTTTTTTTTTAAATTCTTTCATTTTGCGAATGTAGACTATCCCTTACATAAAAATGAAAAATGAACACGAAGTATCTTGGGAATGGGAACATAGTCATATTTCAGGAGCTACACTTTTTCATTTTAAAATAAAACAGAATGAATTTTAGATGCAGCTCTGCAATAAAATAGGTGATAGACTTTCCAAGAATAAGGTGCTTATCATCCCGTGGGCCTGGAGTTCATCACAAGCAAATAATTTCCTAGTGTTCTAAGAAGGATCATACATCACTCTATATTTTCCATGTGAGCATCATGAAAGCCACATCCCTACTCATTAATTTAATATTTTAACCTTTAAATTAATAAATTAATGTAAGCATTTTTGTGTAAGCACCTTCTTCACCCTAGTGTAGTTTGTATAAAGAACACAATATTAAATAGAGATTTCCTCCCCAGGCCTTTTCAAGGAAGAGATGTATAAGGAAAACTGATCTAATATACACCATTAAACTGTATATTATAAAACATTTATTTAGAACAATTATGTTATGCAAAATATGAATTTTATTGAACATTTCTTTACTACACATACTTTTACCTCACCTTGAACTCCTGTTCAGAGCTATGGGATTGGAAGCGTATCTAAACCAGTGAGGACTCAGCAATGTCCTTGTGTTATGCAGTTAGAATTGGGCAGTTGTTGAAATAGTTTGTTGTAAATAGTGTAGGTTCACTGAATTAAGTACAATGATAAAATTAGACTCACTCTCAAAGTATTTCAAGTCATAGAAACTAAATAGTTTAAATCAAATTAGGTAAAATGACAAAAGCAGATAGTGTATTTCTTGAATGACCTTCACTTA
This sequence comes from Ctenomys sociabilis, assembly GCA_004027165.1. Lineage (NCBI taxonomy): Eukaryota > Metazoa > Chordata > Mammalia > Rodentia > Ctenomyidae > Ctenomys > Ctenomys sociabilis. Next base: position 35,212 of record PVKA01011771.1, on the reverse strand, counting down.
GATATGGCACTCTAAGGAGATACGGGCAGGGGCAGCCTCAAGATGTGGAAGACAGGGATAGGGAGGACTGGGCAGTTAGCCTAAGGACTCAACTGTTTACTTTCCCCATTTTCAGTAGTTCTGGGTGCCTTCTAGACATTTTATGACTTCATGCCACCTAACTCAAAAAGTGAAAAGTTTACGTGAAATGCAAATACATTGATGGTGCTTCTTACTGCTAGATGTTCTGATGAGAGTTTTGAAAACTGAGAAACCTAAAATATAAAGTACAATGAACTGGAGTTAAAGTCAACAAAGGTCTTTCCTGGAAGCAGGAGGGAAAGGCCTTTACTAGCATGTCTTTCTTTTAAATGACCTTTCTTTGTATTCTAGCAGTGCATTAAGAAGATTAAATGAACAAGCCAGTTTTTTCTTTTACTGAGAAGGTTGTTATGATAGTAGATTTTTTTTTTTTTATAGAAAACTGAAATAAAAATTCACCAAACCAAGGAACAAATCCTAGCCTAATCAGCCTCTCCACAACACTAACCTGATTATTAGTTAAGTTCCTATGTGGGTGCAGATTGTCTTGTGGGTTTAGATGCAAGGGATAAAGGCATGAACCAGGTAGCTGTTGATATTTTCTTTCCACTTTTGGACTGGTTATTTGTGTGGGTCCCACTATTGACTTTTTATTTAGTTATGATTAAAAGAAAAGCCCTAGGATTTTTATCACACATGGGAAAATGTTAAATCAACAGCACTTGAGAAATAAAAGCAACTAATATTTTTCCAATATTGATGTCCATTACCCTATGCTCATCTCCATACATATAGCAACCTCTGGTTAGAACAGAAATCCTACTGAAAAAGCAATATTTAGCCCTGGAAATTTATGAATTACAAAATAACTTAAAAATTCAACAATTTCTTGGTCAGTAAAAATGTAGATTTTTTTTTTCCTTCTGTTGTGTGGGTCAAGGGATACAGAAATTCATTCCACAGTATTGTTCTTAACAATGAATTTAAATTTAAAAATGTAGTTCTCAAACTGGGGCTAAGACCAAAACACTAAATTGTAATAAATTGTGAGCAACAGAGAGGGCAATCTCTACAATCCAATGCTTTTCAACCGCAGCTCCATCTAGATAATTAGCCTACGTGGTAACATCCTGCCCTTTGAACACAGGCAAAGCACAGAGTGCAACCAAACCACAGCTATCTTGGTATTAGAAGTTCCATTTATTCAAAGGGTGGAATTTATTTTAAGGGAGTGAGATGGATGTGCTGTCTGAGAGGAAAAATAATAAGGTTTTCACAGTTAATCCACTGAACATTTTTCATAGAAAAAGGATGTGGAGAAAAGAAAGGACAGAGAATTATATAAAAAGATGTCTGATTTTGAGGCTACTTCAGTGAAGGAAGCTGGAACTTTGTAAGGAAATTTTCATGAGCATAGCTCTTTACAAGGCACAAGAATTTACACAAACATGGACTTTCACTACTAAACATGCTTTGTCAATGTGCATCCCCAGGACTTTGTAGCTAGGATTGTGAGCCAGAGATGAGAGTCAAGAGTATAATCTCTGTAATGGTCTCAGTAAGATCCTCATATGGCTTTAAGAACCCCTTTTAATACTTTTCTGTCATTGCCAAGAAAAGAAAATAACTGACACCCAAAGTTAAAAGCGAAAAGGTTTATTGAGCTCATAATATGTAGAGATTTCAGTACATAATCTGCTGGTTCCAAGGCCAGGTGGCACAGCAGACAGGCATTGCAGAACAGAAACAGTTAATGGTGGGCAGAAGGTAGCAAAGCAACAAGGATGACCACATCTGTATCTATCCTTTATATCTTATCCAGGCTACTTAGGGTGGGGTAGCACTCATAACCTTAATCCAAGTGCCTTCAATCCTAGCATTGCATTATTAATCAATACCAGAGTAGCATACTGTAGATCCATCCACCTCTGAAACAGCCCTACCTATAACTGCATGAGGCTTTGAGGGAACATCCTGATACAAGCCATAACAGAGCTTCTTCTCATTAAGCTATAAGTCCCTAATTGAATGGGATGGAAGCCCAATATTTGGAGAAACAGTGAGGGGAACACATGGGTGATTGAAGCCAGGTGGCCAGTGTAGTAAATGGGAAACAGCTGTGCCATTCAGAGAGGGAATTACCAAAAATCTTACTTCCTGCCTGTCATGGGAATGCATGTTTAGTTTGAACAGTTCTTCCAGGTTATCAGGAGAATCAGAAGTCAGGACATACTGAGAAACTCCTCTTCTCCCTCTTCTTTTCCCTCTCTTCCCTCCATCCTTCTCCTCCTTTTTCTTTTTTTTAATATTATGGGTAGGATCCAGCCTCTAAAATCTCTCATTCTAAAATACTTTTTTTTGTGTGGGGGGGGAATTTCCCCATACTTTATATCGCTTAATTTTTTTTAAAGCCCTCACATTGTTTTTTTCCTTTGTATCAGTTGGATAACTTAATCACCAAAATCAGCAATCTATTAAATTTTTAGGTACTATGTTGATGACTAGAGATATATAAAAATTAAGTGAAACATGATTGACTTTTAAGTTTACAGTCAACAGTTGAAAGTAAGATCTTAATCTATGAATGCTTTGGTAAATACAAAACAGACTTGTTTGGGTGATGTTGGTCAGCCACAAGGTCCTCAGTATCAAAATCTCTTATTAAGGGAATAAATGGGAACTGTCCAAGAGTTGAAGAGTATGCCTTGACCTTCATCAAAATCATCTAAATGCAGATATTGAATATCTTAAGCAGTTAAAGAATAGCTGTATGAGATAATGCCTGGATTATATCTTGATTCTATCACTTATTGTGTGACCTTAAGCAACTTAACCTACTTATGCCTTGATTTCTTTATGATAAACTGGGGATGATGATAACATGAACTGTTTTAGGAGGTTACTAGAGAATTAAAGCAAATGAGATGCTTAGAATGGGGGATTAGAAATAGCAAGTATTCTATATTAGCTATTTATTTAAATAAGTAGAAGAAGGGAGAGGATGATGAGGAGGGAGAGGGGATCTTTTTTATTTTATTTTACTTTTTACTGTATTTGGTTGTTACAGGGTCACACTGTGCAGCTCAGGCTCATAGTGAATCTTTTGTTTTCAGCCTTTCTAGCTCTGGGATTACAAGCTTGCACCACCAATGGTGGCCAGCTCAATGTTCCTGGGAAGGCTCACTTGCATGGTATGTGGTATCAGCGATAGAATCCTGATCCCTGTGCTTGCCTAAGCAGGCATTTAGTCTGCTGAGCTATCTCACCAGCCTAGGGCAGGGTGGATCTTGAGCAGCAGCCATGATACTTTGCTTTCTTGTGGTCTTATTTTGAAATAATTGACAGGTAATGATATTTTCACTCTGTTCCCAACCTGATGTGAAAGTTTAGCTGACCAGTGGCCTCCTTGGCTAAGATTCTAAAGAAAGGCAAGGCAAATGCATCTTCTAGTGAGTAGTTGCATGCACTGTGGATGCTGCTCCATCTGTTTGTTGTATGCAAACACTGGTTCAAAGCCTGACTCTCACCCTAGCTCGGTTTCCCTCAGAGAATGGCCACTTGGCAGTGTTCCTTGTATCAACTGCAAAGAACTTTAACACTGAAATGCAGAGAACAGAAGGCATTTCCATGAGGCGAGAGCAGCACACTGACCTTGTGAAAGTTACTGCAGAATTCAGGCTGTATTTGAGTAGTAAAAGAAGTAAAATCTGCAAGTCATAATAGGTCAGCACACTAATTAGCTTACAGCTTTCTTAGAAATTTGACCTTTTGTGCTCTTTTTGGGTACCTGAGTAATAATAATGGTGTTACAGTGAAAAATAATTTATTGTTTACCACATTTGAAGAGTTGTATTTGAAAGATTCATTCTCTACTCACAGATTCATTCCTTACTTAATTCAAAACCACATTGAGTTTTTATTTATTGATTGAGTCTATGCAATTCAGACTAGTGTTGAACTCATGTAGCCTAGACTGGCCACATACTTGCAGCATTCCTCCTGCCTCAGCTTCCTGAGTACTGAAATCACAGGTGTGTGCCAGGATGCCCAGCCCATATTGAGATTTTTTTTTGCCTGAAAAACAGGCTCAATTCAATATGCAGTTCTTTCATAGTGCAAAGTAGTAACTCTAAATCCAAAAACACCAAATAAATCCCAACCATAGTTAGCCATGAGCATTAATTTTAATATAATGATTAGTTTTCCAGAGTTGAAGCACATCTCTAATGTATTTGAAACAGGACATTCTTATTCAGAATTTCTAGGAACCATGTGAGGGATGGACCTTATGTAAAAGATCACTCAAGTGTCTAGAGTAATAAGATCAGAATTTTATCCTTGAGAATTCTCTTTGCTCTTAGTTCATAAATGCACAAAGTATACTTGATAATTGCTTGTTAGGTTAATATATAGATGGCATAGTTTTCATCCCATTCCCAAGCCTTTTCCAAATCTGAAAGTAAGATCTCAAGTGGGTGGTGGTTGAGACACACTAGCTGTGGCACGCTGAGTCAGTGTTACTCTTCCTTCCACCCACTATTCCATTATCTGTCCTAATTTTGTGTCCTGGTATTTGTTGCCTGCTGATAAAAATACAAAGCCTCACATAATAGCCATTCTTCCTTAGGAATAAGTAAGAAGTGTTATTTTTTGATTTTATAAATTATGTAAAAATCAGTGAAGGAGTGGTTGGTGGTAAAATAATTTTGAGATTGGGGATAATTTCATTCATTTGTAGGAGTTTTATAAGAGTCTCATAGTATGGCTTGGCTCAATAACGTGTCTCCCTAAGGCATGTTTCTAGGTTTCTGATCTAATGTTCAGTTAAGAACTTCAGATTTCAAGTGACAATGCCTAAATTTATCTCCCTTTACCAGAAACTCTATGATGCTTTTTCTCATTTGTAGCACCAAGAATGTTGGACTAAATGATCCTTAATGTTACCATTCGAGCCCCTTTTGTTGTCTTTTAATCATGCCATGGACTTGAAAGAGGCGGATGATAAACTGTGGAGTCATGTATTAACATGAAATTGGATGTGTGCTGAGGAGGAAGAGACAAACATTTTATTGTTTCACATTAATGCAAACCCTCAACAACTCTTTGCAAAGTCCCATGATTCTTTACCCCGCGATTGTCTGTTTTGGGGGACACATCTTTGCCATGAATTTCTTTTTCCCAGCTCTGCCAAGAATACATTATTGACCACCTGCTCACTTTCTTACACAAGACAATTCCCCAGACTTATTTTCTTTGCTTTCTACTCCTGCTGGTTTATGGGTTTCCCTTATGTAGCAATAAAACTCTTGGAGATTCCTCATAGGGATGAATTAATACCACTTAAGTAGATTTCCGTTAGCTGCCCTTTGATGGTTCTGTTTAAAAATAAAGAGAGAGCTGGGGCAGTTTGGTCCTTATTGAAATTTTCCTTTCCTTTGCTTTAAAGTTACCACTCCTCAGAAACACTTAGTTGCACTCCAAGAGAACTTTGTTAACACTGAAAAAATGTCTGGGAAATATTGTCAGAAGACAAACTCACCATCTTTTAGTAATTTTTTTCCCCCATTGGCAAGGTATTTGCATTACAAGGAGACCCAGCTTAGCCTGTGTGAGCTTTTCTTGTATTTCTTTAAATACCAGAAAATGTGTCTGAATTCCAGAAGAGCAGAATGTGATCTTGTTCCCCACCCTAATAGCAAACAGATTAAGGGTCTGTTGTCATGATTTCAGCTTCAAGTATTCTGCTATTTATTTTTACTTTCCTTACATTTTATATGTTATTAATCTTAATCTTTGTACATAATTTGTATCTTCACTGGGACAGACAATGCTATAGAGTTTAGTTTCTTCTCGCACTTCTACCCTTGAGAGTTGAAAAATACTAGTCTGTGTCTTCAGCTTGCCATCAGCATCTGTGCAGCTAATATAATTCACTTTGCTTCCTTAGGCCTCCAACTTCTCTGCTGTGCCACAGAAACAGAGTATACATATTGAGGGAAAATATCCCCACCCAGAGAGGCACCCTTCTCATGGGCATTGCCACTAGGGTGAACTATTTTCATTTATTCTACAATTTTGTTTGCTTACAAAGTGAGGCTAACCAGATGATGTGCAATAAGGACTGGGCTAGTGTCAGTGACACTCAGGTCATTTCACTGAGCTCATTCTCACATACCATCTTAGTTTTCTTATTCAGGTCACTCAGCAAACATCTTTTGGACCATCATGCTAGGGACTGTGGAGACTTAAGCACAACTGGTATGTTACTTCTGTCCTAATAAAATAATGAGGACAAAAAAGACACCAGTTCTGCTTCCTTTTTTCAATCAGCTTTTCTGCCCCTCTCTCTTCTATCTGCATTTTCTCTCACTTGCTCTTTCCCATCTTTATTCATAGTTTCTTTTTTATTTCCCAGATTTTTAACTCTCATCTGATTTTTTTTGTCTTACTAACCCATTTTGAACCTAAACCAAAATAAAACCTATTATCTCTCAAAAGCCAAATGAGACAAGAATCAAAATAGTCTTTCCTTTTTACTGGATTCAAACACAGACTTTTGAAGTCAAGGTGTAAATGCCAATGTGGTATGACGAGGGCAGTACTAAAAAGCACCTCTCTGGGCTGGGGGTTATAGTTCAGTGGCACAAGCGCCTGCCTGGCAAGTGCAAGGTCCTGAGTTTGAGTCCTGTTATCTACAGGAAAAAAATAAAGAAATAGGAAGAAAAAAGAAGCACCTATCCATACCCAGAGCCAAACTGCTTCCTCCATAAGTCTATTATGTGCATGAAATTTTTATTAAAGTTTTAGAATTTAGGACAGCTAACACAGATCAAGGATTTATATAACAGGTGATTGACCTTTACTGGGGCAGTCACAACATATAAGAATATGGGACCTGGGCAGGGTGGCTGGCTTGAGAATGGACAGAGAAATATGGCAGTAAAAGATTACAGATATTTTAAGGAGGATAAAGTCATAAGATGGAGGCATGCAGCCCAGCCTTTACACAAGCAGCTTCTAGAGAGAAGGGCTACTCAGAATGGCTCAATTTGTGCCCACCACATCACCACAAAGGGGTCAGAGTTAACATTTTTAACAGGAACCTCCTGTAGGCTGGTCTCACAAGAATAGAGTTGACCCCCAGAAAAACTCCATGCAGAATGGCATAGCCTACCTCAAAGTTTGTGCTTAGGACAAACAATTTTGGTTGTTGGCAAAGCTTGGACATCAGCCTCTGTCCTCAGGTCCTTCCACAGGAGGCACTGTTGTTTCTAAACATGCACATGGATGTGCTGAGTTGTGACACTGCTAAATGGACCATGTAGTTAGAGCTGTAAGGCTTGGACCCTATCTTGTAGGCAGGAAAGAGGCTAATTCTCCCCTCAGTTGTGATTGAAGAGTAGCCAGGAGAGGGCTGGAGCCAAGGTTCAGCCACACCATGATGCTGTTTTGTCTTGGTCTCTGATCACACCAGGGGTAGGGCTGATGCTTCTCTAATCAGAAAGTTTAAATGCCTCAGAGTCCAAGGGGCAGGAGTTTGTCTTAGAGTCTGATTTCCAGACCAGCTGGAATTTTATGCACAATCGTAGCCTAGAACGTTCCATGGACAACAGGGACCCTCACACCTACTATTACTCCACTGTCTATAAGTTTTCCCTAATAAACACTGCATGGCTATTTGCCTTTGCATAACAACCTCCAGATCCACATCCTACTCCTCAGTACTCTGTGTAGATGCTGGAGTCCTAAAATAAGAATGCAGAGAAATATGTTCACTCATCAATTAATTAATTCATTGATCCATCCATTCAACATTCTTCAGTAATTAGCAAGTGCCAGGTGCTGGAGACACAAGTGGAGAACAAGGGCTCTGTCCTGGAATGACTCACAGTGTAGAGTTGGCTAGCTGAGGAGTTGACTGCTCAGACTCCTTTCTTGCGTCAGTTTCCGTCTCTGTGGAGATAGTAACAGGGAAACACTCAACTTCTCATCGTGTGTTGGGCTGAACAATTCATTGGAACGTTAACTGCCAGCAGTTTTACAGTCGCATGCTGGCTTTCTTCCACATCCCAGTATGTGATTAGGCGTCTTCTGCACTCCAGTCCTTGATGCGTATCCATAAAAAACAAGCTTTATTTTAATATCAGTCTGAGCAAGACTTGGCAAAGAATGCAAGTAGCAGACGTTGCATAGGAAACAAGCAACTTCTGACTTCTTTCTGAGTATCTCGTCTTATCAAAGCACATTGAAAAACATAAAATTAATGAGTTGTGAATATGAACTCTCAGAGACAACAAATTACTAAATAACATACTACTATTATTTGGCATATAATTTTATTAAATATTTTTGAAAGAAGAACCATAATAGATTCTTACTGCTGAATTATACTTGTTCTAGCTTCTGACAAAATTAAATGACCCATAATCTGTACAACACTTTTTTAAAAAATAAAATATCATCTACTAGTCAATTTATCTTCCTACCTATAATTGCTCTCTTCCTCTTTCTTTTTTAATTTATTTTTTATTTTATTGAAGTACAAATATCAATCAGACAGTTTTAAGACACCTTAACAAGACAGATTTGATAAATTAATACATTGCAAACTGTTTTCATATTGTTTTGGTATCGTACAAGGTGCATACATGATATTATACTTACAGACATTATTATAGCAGATGTCTCTTATCAGTAAATTAAGAGTGTAGCTGTTAACTTATCTTATTTTTTATACTTGAATTATATCAAAAATTCAATAATTATTTTTCTAGTGGATGACCATAGTACTAGAAGCCGACATAATATCCTGTCCAACCACCATCAGTGCAAATCTTGCCTCTCATAGGATTATGTAGAAGCACAGCGTTATCTATCCCAACTATACTGTCTATACACACACATCATGATTTTTTCTTTCTATACCCCTTCCTTTGTCTACACCTGTCAAAAGTGGGCACTCCATTGTCATTTAACTAACTTAGGTGCTTGAACTCGACAACACAATCCAACACAGTCCAGCATTCCACAACAATAGTGAGTTATTCAAAGAAGTTGTCAACCATAGCCATTTACAGCTCAGCTTAATATTATGGCCACACGATGTATACTTCATTTTTATACTTTTCTGCTGGATGGTTAAGACCTAGATAGAGCAAGACTTATATACCAACACATGTACTTTATGTTTCTTATGTGGTCAGTGAAGTCCCCTCAGGGTTTATCTCGTAGTCCTGTACATTATTGTGAAGATCCTTTGTCTGTGCCATCCATGTGGATGAGTCACGGCCAATGCTTGACCAGTTTTCTCTCTGAGAGAGCCTGAGAGAAAGTTTTCTCTCCATGTGACTCTCCCCAGGCACACTATAGAACTTCAGTCTCTTTCCTCTGTGGCTCCATAATCTCCCTGTTCAGAAAATTTGGAGCTCAACTGAGTTTCATGATGTTGCAGTACAGGTTCTCCTATGTCCTGAGTCTTCGCTGACCTTGAAAGGCTAGAGCCAAAATGTTGGCTGGTCTTGTGGCTCTTCTATTTCTCCAACTCTGATTTGTGAACTTATGTTGTTAACCATCCAGAAGAAAAGCTGATTAGTATCCTGCAGCATATGCCATTCACTTTGCCTTATTGGACTCAATTGATTCTAGTTGTTGTACGTTCCTTTTTGTATTTCTGCTTTTCGCTTGTTATACTAGGGAGACTATCCGATATTTACACATGTGTGTTTAGTTTATTTCACTTATGAGTATATGTTCAAGTGGCATCCACTTCAGTATAAATGCTTCAAACTTATCATTCTTAATAGCTGAGTAATACTCCATTATATAGAAATGCCACATCTTTTTCAACCATTCCTCATGTGATGGACATCTTGGTTGTTTCCAAGATTTTGCTATCACACATTGTGCTGCTACAAACATAGGTACACATATATCACTATGATACAATGTTTTCAGATCCTTTTGGAAAATTCCCAGTAGGGGGATAGCTGGCTTGAATGGGATTTCTAATCCTATTGTTTTGAGGAGTCTCCACACTGACCTCCACAATGGTTGTACCAGTCTACATTCCCACCAGCAGTGGAGAAGTGTTCCCTTTTCTCCACAACCTCTCCAACATCTGTTGTTAGTTGATTTCCTTATGATAGCCATTTTTTCTGGAGTGAGATGGTATCTCAATGTTGTTTTTATTTGCATTTCATGAATGGCTAGTTGTGGAGCATTTTTTCATATATTTATTCGCTTCTTTAATTTTGTCCTCTGAGAAGTGTGTATTCATCTCAGATGCCCATTTCTGAACTGGGTCTTTAAATTTGAGGGCGCTGTCAACAGAGTGAAAAGACAACCCACAAACTTTGAAAAAATCGTAACTAATAAGCAATCAGACAGAGGACTACTGTCTAGAATATATAAAGATCTTCCTCTTTCTATAGTTATTAGTAGACACATAGTGACACAGATACACAAAAGTTAGCTTATTGCTTGGGTCTGACTTCTGGTCGAGTTGGAAATAGTTATGCTCAGCATTTGTTAAATGATTTTTTGAATTTAATACATAAAACAGAACGACATACTATAATTTGCATGAGGATTTTCATTCAAAGTTACTGCAAACTACTGTTTTTAAAAAATAATGTTTATAAAATGCCCTTTCTATGTGAGTACAAATTTTAATAGCTGGAATTTTATGTCTTGTCTGATTCATGAAACTTGTAGGTGTAGATAAGAGTCAGAGGGGAAACATACTTAAATGCAGTGGTATCTTGTTGGAAGAGGATATCACTCACTTCTGGCTACCACTGTCCTTAAAAATCTGATGAATCTGCTTGCTGTACTGTGGATGCCAGGAATTATTTGAAGTCCTGTTATTATTGACATTTCATTGAACATAAAATTTTGTGAGAACTTAGAGTGTCTTAAGCATGATTAGGCTCTTAGTAATGGCAATGTAAAGAGTCACAGAGTTTGAGTGAAAGTTTACTAAATGCCAGGCACTATGCTATGTGTTTTACATAAATTATATCACTTAATACAATCCCATGAACCATGAGAGATAGGTGCTATTTATTTTGTAGGCAAGACAGTGAGAGCCCAAAGAACTTCAATCACGTGCCAGGGACAACCACACAGCCAGTAGGTAGCAAAGTAGGATTTTTATCTGAAGGTCTACTTCTAGTGCCCTCCTTGTAAAAGACTACTCTGAATTAAAGCCACTGGAAGAATCTGTGGCACCAGTGTCTTACAAGGACAATTCAACTGTGTCAAAATCATTCATGGCAGCACTGTTGTGTTTGGGTCGTTTTCCCACTAGTATAAATATTTCCATGAAGACTGGCAGCTGTGCTTTCCATATATCCCCACAGTGCAATGGCCAGGAGAAATTGTGGGTCATGTCAGCAGTCTCTCCTCTCTGGTTATTTTGTCCTTTGGGGATCCCCACTGTGCTCCTTAGGATTGGTCTCACTGAGACTGCATATACATCTGCGCTACACTTAATGTATTTTATAATTCTTTCTTGTATTAACTAATTAAAAAAGATTTTTAAGGAGTAGTTTTAGGTTTACAGTAAGAGTGAGTGAAAAGTACAGAGTTCCTTGGTATCTTCCCTAACTCTAAACAGGTGTTTAGAGTTCTTTTGTCCTAATCTCCCCACCATCAAAATCCTGCCCTCCAGTGGTATATTTCTTATAAATGATGAGACTATAGTGGCCAATTATAATCACCCAAAGTCCATATTGACACTGGGTTTTGGAGTATTGTATATTTCATGGATTTTGATAAATAGATATGTGCATAAACATATCATAACACAGAGGAGTTTCAGAGCTCTAAGACCCCTTTGTGCTCTACTTGTATTTCTTGTATTTCTCCTTACTTTCCAGTCCATCATACTCACTGATCATTTTGCTGTCGCCATAATTTTGCATTTTGTTTTTAAAATTTTATTTTATCTATCAATTTTATTGGTATATATTTTTTATTTTTTAAAGTATACAAAATAGTAAAAAAAAAAAGGCATTAGAAACAAAATTTATTTATTTATTTATTTATTTATTTATTTATTTATTTATTTATTTATTTATTTATTTTTGTGGAACCGGGGATTGAACTCAGGCCCTTGCACTTGCCAGCAAGTGTTTATTCTGCTGAGCTATTTCCCTGGCCCTTTCTTATGTCAGTTTCTCTTTCTGTTATCTCAGTTGGTGACTTCTTCACTTAGTAATATGCATTTAAGCTTCCTCTATATCTTTTTTGGCTTGATCACTTATTATTCAGTCTGAATGTTTTATAGTTTAAAGTTTATTTAAAGGCATGAATTTTTTTTTTCAGTGCTGGGGATTGGAACTCAGGGTCTTGTACAAGACAAGTGCTCTCTCATTGGGTTACACCCCCAGCTTGTTTTACTTTATTTTATGTTTTTCTTCTGAGACAGACTGTTGTTAAGTTTTCGTCTGGCCATAAATGTATGATCCTCCTTACTCACTCTACAGACTAGCCGAGATTACATACATGCATCACTACACCCAGCTTGGACGTAGTATTTTAAGTCCTTATGTTTAATTTCCAAAACTTCTCTCCTGACTTAAGAAGGATTTTTTTTTTTGGGCTGGCTCAGGCTGCCATAAGGGTGGGTCTGATAAGGCATGTGGAGCTCAGGATTGAACTGTAGTGTCCTGTGCCTGACTGAGTTTACATAAGCAGGTGCTTGAAGAATTTTTGTTTTTTTCTTTTTGGTGGTACCAGGGATTGAACTCAGGACCTTGAGCTTGCCAGGCAAGCATTTATTCCACTGAGCTATCTCCCTGGCCATCTGACTTAAGAGAACAACTATATGGTCTTAGTATCCAAGTAATGTAACAAACCAACTTGGTATCATGGGGTAACTCCTCCAGGACAACACATTTCTCTTGTAATAGAGTTCCAAGGATACCAGGAGAAATTTATGATGGGAAGACCAGGAGTATGAAGATTATTTGGAGTGTGCTTAAAGGAAAGCAGCCTCCCTGGCCATGTATGAGACACAACTCCAAGAGGGTGAGTTAAGATTCCTAGAACACTTACCAAGTACTATATCTTGGCTCCATTGGCATTTTCACAGTTAACCTGATCAGATTTTCAAAAATGGAAGCAACAAAAGAGACTTTGGCTTTCTCTTAGCTGTGCAGAATTAATACAAGTCACAAGTCACAGCTTGATGAGCAGGTTTCTAGCACAAACATGCTTGTTTTGTATAAAGTATTCTAATCTTAAGGAGTATCCTTAAGATTTTGAGCAGAGATTACTTTGCCTGGAATCTTCTTGATCATAATTTATTAAAGTATATATTTTCATTGAACCTGAGCAAAAATGTTCTTTAGGGACCTTTGAGTCACTGAAAAAACCCCAAGTGACTTCTGAATTTATTTGCATTTAACCTAATGCTGCTGAAATAGAACTTTTTGAGAGAATTAGCATATTTCATATTAAAATTATTTGAAAACTTGCCAGCATAGTATATATACTGTGTTAATGATATGTTAAAGTAATTGTTCTTCCTGAATTCATTGTTTTTGTTACAGTGTGATGTAAATATGCTTTGTCATTTAAACACATAAATCATGTTATACCATTCTTGTACTGAAACTCTCTAATATCTTCCTATTATTCTTTTAATAAAGTTCAAACTCTTCCAGAGTTTACAAATTCCTGCCTGGTGTGGCTTCTGCCTGTCCCCTATTCCACCTCTATATATTGACTATGCACGAGTCATACTAACTTTTTCTCTATTCCTTGAAGTCATCAAAAGATCCTTCCAGAGCTTTGGGCATGCTTCTCCATCTATCATATTTGTCTTTTTTCCAACTCTATAAATGACAGACTCTATTTCAAGTTTTCAGATTTTAGCTAAGTACTATCCCCACTCCATTCAGCTCGCCAATGGAGTGTCCAAATCTAGTCAGTCACTACCATGGTGTCTCATTTATAGCATTTCTTTCTTTTATTTTTAATGTATTTGGTTGTTGTAGGGTCTCACTATGAACTTTGACATGTGGTGATGCCCCTGATTTCAGCCTCCCCAGCACTGGGATTACAGGTGTGCACCACTATGCCCAGAACTCTGGCCAGTTCAGCCCACCCTGATGGCGGAGCTGGTGCAGCATATGGGGGATCTGTGGTTCCTGCAGCTTGCCTAAGCAGGTGCTTTTGTCTGGTGATTATCTTGCCCACCCCTATAGCATTTCTTAATAGTTGGAATTATGCTACTTACTTATTTCTCATTGTCCATCTTCTTTGCTATGTTTAATGGGAGATGGAAGTTGGCCTGTCTTATTGCCTGTGCTATATCCCCAGTGTTGGCATTAAAGTAAGTTTGACAAAAACATAAAGTGAATAAATGGATGATAGCATGGATGGTAATCATCTTTCCTTGAGTATGATTTTGTGCCTTATGACTATATGTGTATGTATATGTGTGCTTCCAAGGGGAAAGACTTCTTTTCTATTCTCTCTTTTGCTTTCATCTTTGCTACTGGACAGTACATGACAGTGCACTGGCTACCTTTGTTTTTTGCATTCCCAAGGGCTTAGTACTTTGGCACATAGCTATGGTTAATATCTCCTGTTGAGTGAGTGGATAAGTGCTGTTTTCAAAATGAAATATGCCATCTTGGCACTGACAGGGAAATGTACATACTAGCCCCAAGTATACTTTAGCCTAATGAATATTTTTAAATGAAGAAAACTGAGAAAACCTCCTTAACAAGAAGGTTCCTCTTTTACTCTTGTCTTTCTCACCTGAAATGGGCCATAAACCAATTTTGTGATCTACGTTTTCTGAAAGTAGGCCATAGAAACCTCATTTCAGAGATGTTCTGCCACATACTCAAGGGACAAGTAGAATCTAAGCAAATAAGCATTGCTAATTAATACCTGATCTAGTTCATTACTACTAGATCATACCATCTGTCCTCCAATCATACCTCTATATTCCTTTACTAAAGATATAGTTTTCCTTTTTTTGGAGGGTCATCACTTCTGAAGGCTATATATATTATTACATACACCTTGTATGAAATAAATTTGTTTGTTTTTCTATTATTAATCTATCTTCCATTGTAGGCATCTCACCCATGAACTATGTGGTGAGTAGGGAATAGATACCATTTTTTCTCCCTTAAAGAATTTCCTATAGTATAACAGCAACATGCTGAATGCTAGTCTGTGGTGAAGAGACAAAGTTATGACACAGGTGGTGTCAGCCTTCCCTTGGCTGACCCACTCATTTTCCAAGAAGCTTGTGAGTGGATGGCGGGTGCAGAGGAGGTGACAGAACACTGCCTTCACTAACAACTAGAAAACTTGTCAAATTGGTTTTCCTGGTCAGTTGATGTCAATCTATGTTAAAGTTTAGTCCCATGTTTCTGGTGTTCTGAAAAATTCTAGAAAAGGGTAAGGACTGACATTTAGTGAATGCTTATTATGTGTAGGCAGTAAGTTATGTGCTAGATAACTGCATCTTACTTAATTGTTGCAGCACTCCTCAAAGAATTGTCACCTTTTTTTTTTTTTTTTTTTTTAAAGTGAGGAACCAGACTCAGACTATTGAGTGCATTGTTGGTATTGACTGAGTTAGAATTGCAAAATTTTCAGACTAAAAGCTGTGCTTTTTATACCACAGCATCACATAAGCACCAAATAACACCACATTCTCTTCTGTGTGATTCATTTAAGTTAACAAAATCTTCTGAAACAAAAGTGCTTTCTGTTAGAGTGAGCTAAGAAGCCATTACACACATGTATTAACAAATGATAGGATTAACCTTTTCTTATTTTTTAATAGAGGTCAATAATCCAGTGAGATGGTACTGCACTACCAAAGAGCTGGGCACATGAAGTTTCTGAAGAGCAATCCCCCAGGGAGGAAGACCTAGATAGCATGAGAGACTCAGGGCAGTAAGAAGGGAGAAGGTGCTATCCTTGGGCTGCACCCACCTGGGGTTACACTAAGATCTTAACCACAGACTCAGTAGAGTGTTTCTGGGAATATTGACTGGTCACATGGTTAGTGTGAGAAAGAGCATACCAAGGGAGTTACACAAATGAGATTTAAACCAAATATCTTAGTGTAAATGCGGCCCCTGCCCCTTCTCATCTATGAGATCTTGGGAATGTTACTTACATCCCTGAATTTCCTACAGTTCAACTATTAAATGGTGATAACTAGTTATACATAGGTATTACCCTTGGATGCTGTGAGGAATAAGTGAGGTTTTTGTCCATAGATAGGCTCTTACCAGTACCTGGTAGATAGTAATTCATGAGTGTCAACTGTTGATGTGCAGTTGGACATGCCATCAGCATATAATAAGTTGTGAATGTAATATGATCATTCTAACAGTGTAAATCCAGACTGTATAGTTTGGTGCTTGATGTGAAAACATAGGAAAAAGAAAAGTCTCTTTTGACACTCCTCAGGTTACAAGGTTTTTGTTTATGGGGGTTCCCTATGCAGGAACATGGGAACTTATCTAAAAGGAACATTTATTTTGCCCTTACATCTTTGCTATTAACTTATCCTAATGTTACCAGTCATGGTTCTAATTTGAATTTGAAATGGGATTAATCAAGTACCAGTCTAACAAATTTCTTTATGTATAGATGATATTCAATTGTACTTTATAATCTATGACAAGGCTGGCCAGATAGCTCAGTGGCAGGCTAAGGGACTGGGTTTGATTCCCAAAGTGCCCTGCTGGCCCCAACACCAGGGCACGCTGAGGCTGTAATTGATACTGGGTATGGTGACACGTGTCTGTAATTCCAGTGCTTGGGAGGCTGAAAACAGGAAGGATCACTATGATTCCAATCTGTGTAGTGAGACCCTATAGACCCTGTACAATCTCCCTCTCATCCAAAAGATGAATGCTGTAACATTGTTTTCCTGGGTTCATGAATTTGAAATTACTCTTCTAGTGCTGGTTCCCCATGCTACTTATCTGATAAATGCAAGTTATTATCATCATTCACATTTCTTCTCATTCTTGTACTTTGGGTGAGTGCTGTCCTACTTGCCTTTATGTTGTGATCCAGATGCTCAGTAGTAGAATGCATTTTATATTGACTTGCCTTTGATAGTCATTTGAAACAGTGGTGATGGGATGCAGTATATTTGGATTGGAGCAAAAGTTTATCCTAATGAATTGTAACTTCATGAAAGAAATGTTCTTAATCCTCTTAAGAACTGAACCAGGTCATCATAGGGAAATGGGAGATATTTGAGGTTTCACTCTTTTTTTTCCTTTTCCAGAAAACATGTTGGGTCTACCAGCTGTTACCAAGAACATTAATAAAACTCTTGTCATCTTAGAGTTATTGCTGTTCTTGAAGAAAAGATAAATGTATGCATTTTAAAACCTAGACATATGAAGTTTTAAAAAATATTGTTGTAGCATTCTCCTGGCTACATTTCTTTCGCTCTTTTCCAAATTTTGAACTGGAGAAACTGAAAAGTGTCTCTGTGCCAAAGTTAAATATTAAATGAAAACCGTGTGTCTGCAAGATCTAGGATTAATAAATGGTAGTGAAATAGGTAAGAGTGCAAATCATCAAAGGAAGAAATCTCTAAAGGGAATGGAACTGTACTGTGGGCTGTGTCACCTTCTGAGCTATGGAATCAAATCCACAGGAAGAGAGGGACCATGGCATATTTCAGCAGATGGCAGTATTACTCTTGTTATTGTTAAAGTAGAAAACACACACACACACACACACACACACACACACACACGAAGCTGAAGAATAAGAGTGTCCTCTGTTTCCTTTCCTAGGGACATCACTTTCTATGACAGCACTAGATTCTGAAAATTTGTCCAAATATTGTGAGGAATGTCAATTTCAACTCCTTTCCCTTAATTTATTATTTTCTTTCTCTAGGAAAATACTAAGGGAAGCTAAGGTATCATATTATTCAATGAATGAGATATGCAAAAGGTTAGTTTTCCTTTTCCAGTTAATTGTAGCAATAATTTGTTTTCTAATCTTGAATCTATGGATTGGATGAGGTATCTGAGTTTCATTCTTTCTTCCTGAGTGCAGCCTGCCACATGAAAAGAGCACAAACACTGAAGAATCCAAGTGACCTGGGTTTGAATACTGGTTCTCCCACTTCCCACTTGAGTAATTTTTGGAACCTTTCTTTGTTAGCCTGGAAGATGAGAATAACAATCCTGTGGGGATCATATTGGGCAACAAAGTCTGAAGGTCCTGCAACTAGCAGGAACTCACAAGGATTAGCTGTTACACATTATATAGTTTTGTATTCTTGCTATGACTATAGCGCTGAGGTCCAAAAGGAGATTAACATACTTTTTATCAACTGATTTGGGTATCTTAGGTGAATCCACAAGTAAAACTATCCATAACAGATGTAAAATTTCCTGGATTTGTGGGACAGTATCTATTCTAAATGCTGTGTCTTAGCTTCAGAAAAAAAAGTTGTTATAGTAACAGTTACTTTACCTTGCATTGAATGGTATTCAGAATACTTTCTTGAAAAAAGTAGTAATTTTAATATTTTGGAATAGACATCAGAAAAGAAATCTGCTGTTTTGGAAAAGAGAACTGTATTAAGGATAGCTAGCAAAAATAAAAAGGATATTGATAATGTAGAACATATGTGACAGAACATTCAACCTGTATGGAGGAAATTCACAAAAGAAATAAACTATGAAATAATAATATTTTTATACTGGGGTCAAGATCATATAGATGACCAAAAGGAGTTAAAGGACAAATGAGCATGACTCTGGCTAACTAATCTCTGCATATATGAATGATATTGATAAAATGTTAATGAAAAGTAAACAGTTACTAGAAATAGTATAGCAGGTGTTCCAAGCTTAATTTGATGAATGGCCTGTGAAAGAGTTTGGGAAGAGTCTATACAGCAACTGTTAAGATCATAAAGGAAGGAATACGAGTTCCAAAAATAATTTAATTATTTTTTTGTTTTGTTTTGTCTTTTGAGACAAGGTCTCACTATGTAGTTTCAGGCTGCCCTTGAACTCACTAAGATGCTCAGGCTAGCCTTGAACTTGAGGCAATCTTCCTCCTTCAGCCTACACAGTACTGAGATTATAGGTGTGCACCACCATGTCTGGTTCCAAAAAGATTTACATTGATAAATATGCTTTGAAATATCTTGGATATGGTAGCACTACTGTAATTTCCTTTGGCTTGACTGTGGAGAATGCAAACAAGCAAACAAAAGTACAAGCTTGTGGATTCTTACCACATCATTTTCTCTACTAGATACCCTTCAGGGATTGGTTACAATGTGGGCTGGGAAGTGTGGAACTTTATTCTCTTGGCATGGTTGGTATGAGTTTGTACAATCACTGCAAGTGTAGCACAGGGAGCTGAGACTGATGTTCCTGCTCTCTGTTATTCTTAGAAGGTGAATCTGCTCAGAAGAAAGGAGTATAGTGAATCAGCTGATACTATCATAGCTGTATCAAGCACCTGTCTCTGTGAACCACATTTTTATGTTCCAGCTTCTTATATTGCCTATACTTGGTGGGGACCAATGTGGCATGCATTGTATTCTGGTGTTCCTGTTTGTATGCATGCTGTTAAGTAATTTTTTTTTCTGTTAACTACTATTGTCTTTATCTGCTATCTTAATAACTATATAGAGAAAATTTTATTTTATTTTTTACTTTTTTGGTGGAACCAGGGATTGAACTCAGGCTCTTGCACTTGCTAGGGAAGCACTTATTCCACTGAGCCATCTCCTTGGCCCCGAGAAAACTTTATTAACTATTTTATCAACCCTTTAAGAAATGTAACTATTTTATATATTGATAGATACCATATTTAAGATTAAATTATGGGATGGTTTGCCAGTGTCAGCTAATATTCATGAGCTTGCTAAATAACAGACACAGTTGGAAGGATTCCACATTGATTTAAGCATCTATATTGATTAACTCATTTAATCCTCAGAAAAATCTCTCTGAAGAATACCTTTTGAGAATTCCTTCTGAGATGAAATTATCAATATATCTTTCCAAATTCCTCTTTTCTTTGAGTTCAGGGTCTTGCTATGCAGGAGGTCTCATAGTGGTTCTCCTGTCTGAGCCTCCTCAGTGCTGTGTGACCAGCATGGCATGCAGTACTTGGGATCAAATTGAGGACCTTGCACTTGCCAGGCAAATCCCTATTACATGAGGAAATAGCCATAGAGATTAAATTTAAGTAACATGTTAAAAATCCTACTGTTAGTAGGAAACAGGACTCAAAATTGAATGGAGAGAATCTACTCTTAAGCTCTAGGTGTTTTACCATGGTACTTGTCTGAATAAGAACTTTGAATATAGACTAGATTCTTCTCCATATACACCACCCAACACTTTCCATTTGTATATCACTCACAACAACTGAATTTACAACTTTAAACAAATGTTGCTTTGTCCTTTGTATTCAAATTGAGCTGTCAGACTAAAATTCAGAGTTATGGAGGAATACAGTATAATTTGCCTTATTTGTCTCTGAATATGTTATATTGATAAAGATCTCTTCTAAACAATTGGAAATAAAGAAAAATATGGCCCAATCTCTAATGTTTTATAAACCTTAAAGACAAGAGAATAAGAAGAATCTCATATAAGAAGGAGGAGGCTCTTCTTAACCCAAAGAAACAAGAAAATCCAAGGTCAGCCAACAAGAAAACTCTTCTAGGTCAAATTTCTAAGTACCAGGACAAAATGGGCTATGTTGCAAGCATGGAAGTGAGAAGACTATCTGGCTGATCCCCAAGCCTCAGAAGGCAGGTCATTTCAAGAAGCAGCACATGTTTCTGGGTTCACAGACCCTAGCACCATACGGCCTGAGGTCAGACATCAGCTTGGATCTTTAGTACTCAGTGTGATTTTGGCAAGCTTTATTTTATTTTTTCAAAAATCTTTTTTCCCTTTCCATTTGTCCTGAATAAAATGAAGATAATAATGCATGCTTTACAGGACTTGTAGGCAAATTAAGTAAGTGAATGGATGTAAAAATGCTTAAAATGGTATCTAGTGTAAAGGAGGTATGTTGTAAGTATGAGCTGTTACTATTGTTATTATCACTGGTAAAGGCAGGAGTGGATCCAGGGGGTTAGACTTGGGACAAATAGAAACTCAAAAACTATTTTGTCTCTCCCTCCAACTTGTAAAGAAATTTATGTCAATGAAATATGTGCTTGTACTCTGCCTAATTAATTTTCATGTTAGAGAATAAGTCATTGTTAGTAATGTCTCCTTGAATACATAACAATTCTCCTGCTGCTTTATTGGCTTTGTACCAGTGAAAAGTAGGACAAAAATCAGATGACGGTACTTGCAGTTCAAAGAACAAATTGTGCAATCAGTAGTATAGCTAAGGTACAGTTGCCTTGTCTTACATGAAATTTTGGTTCTTGCACCTCTAGTTCTAAATCTTCTTTTGAAATACTTTTTATGGACACCTAGTAGCTGTGGGTGACATGTGCTCAGTAAATAGGGTTAATTTCTGTGTGGACATTATAAGAAAGGGAATGTTAACTCACAGATTAGTTGTACCACTCAGATGGCTCAAGGCAGAGCTTTTGTCTGGCTTTCCACCAGAAATTGAAATTTCTCTCAATTTCCATGGGGTGGTAAGCGAGGGGATTCCGAAATCTTTAGAGCAAAATTCCCATGGATGGTTGTGATACCTTTTCCGTACCCAAACAGGCTTATCTTGTAGTCTAGCCTCCTGAAATAGGCAATATCCCTGGATATATATTTCTGGGGTCAGTGTGGGCCAGGGAATAGCTCGTTGTTGGAAGGTGTGGATGGAGTTTAGTTGGGCATTCACATGCACACTTGTAAAATGCAAGTTAGAGCTAGGGGTGGGAACAAAAGAACCTAGGGGTAGGTCAATCTCCCTGTATCTTTGCATTATGGTACATAACTCCAAGAAATCTGAGTAATTTTAAATTTGAACTTGGCCTTCCAGGTTGTTGTAAAAGTATATGTGCCACAATAGAGGGTAAATTGTTTTAAGTGATTCAGAACTTTTAAATTGAAATACATAGTGTATGGGCTATCATTTGAATTTTTGCCCAAAATATCACACATCACAGGTTTCAGGGATAGTCCTAATAACAGAGAATACCACACTAATGCACACACACACACATTTATAATATATGTAACATAATATATAACATATATGTTATACACACAGACACACACTCTATGCTAAAATGCCGAGGATTTTTTTTTTTTTGCTGATATGGAAATGCCCAAGAAATAGAGCAGTCAGTTAAAATTCAAGAACAGAGAAAATCTTCTATAATACCACAGATCTATCACCGTTTTTCTTTTTCCTTATCTTACAATGTGACTTCTGGGAAAAGAAATACGATCATATTAATAAATCGAAACCAATAATGGGATAGTTTCATTGGAAGACACAACAGAAGAAAGCAGAGAAAAAATCTCCAGAGGTCAGTTGTACCAAATATGGTATGTATCAGCTCACTGTCAGCCAGAGCTGTGGTGTCTGCAGATTACTGCTGGAATATCTGGAATTCTTAATAAAAATTCCAGGAAACCTGGAAGCTTCTGGGCGACATATGTGAAATTAAAAGGAAAGGAATATTTCATCTTCTGTAAAAGTCACAAGTACAAAGGACAAGGTGTTCACAAGGTAGCAGCTAGGTAGACCCAGGTGACAAGGTATCAATTTTCTTCTTTTCATGTTCCTTACATATTTTTGAAAGTAGGCTAGAGGTAGGGGACAGCCCTTTTCTTTTTTTTTTTTTTTCAGTCCCTTTTATCTTCTAGAGTCTCTGGTGGAAAGTTGTATGTAGACTGCTCCTGCTCGGTGAAGTGGTATTCTTGGTGGGTGCACAGCTTCTAGCCACTCCTGATCTGCTAGTTATAGCTTAAACATAGGCTGCCGAATTATTCCTGTACCAAGTGTAAGGAGTTACAAACTAGTAACAGTAAGCGCAGAAGAAACTTAGTGTTAATATCAGAATTTTTCCATTTCAATTTAACCCTGAAGAGGCATCGAGGCTTCTTTTTAAAACATGTTAAACTTAATTTTTCTTTAAATTATCTTGTAATATTTGTACAAAGTACAGTGTGGTATTTCAATACATGTCTAAAATATATAATGATTAAATCAAGGCAATTAGACTTTCCATCTTCTCATGATTTCTTTATGTTTGGAGACTTCATCATATATGTAAGTTATTGTAGACTCTAATTATTCCGCTGTGCTGTGGACACTAGGACTGTTTCCCCAGCTGAACTGCATTTAGCTGGAGACTCCTTTAATAAGTCAGTCTCAGTCTCTTTATACTCATTGTGGCGTTTGGCAGATTGTTGCATCTCAGTCAGTGATCTTTCAGCCTCCAGTGCTTTAGATGTGCAATGAAAGCAGTAGCAAGCTGCCTCTGAGGTGCTGTGTACACTGTTCCCAGGGTGCCTGCTTCCTCAGAGACGTTTCTTCTTAAGTATTTCAAGCCACTTGAAATCAATGCCCTTTTTTAAAAAGAAATTGGTCTATGTCAGACCACTACTGTTTCTCTTTTTATTTGAATAAGACGATGGTCTACCCCTCTCAAGGTTATTCACTCAGTTTTTCTGCATACATGTTGTGTGGGCATAGTTCTGGAAGCAAGTTTACAGAGAGGGCCAAAATGAAACTAGAGGATCTTATGTGACTATTTTCTACCTCTCTTCCAAAGAACTCCTGAGTTAAAAATGCATCTGGCTCCCATTTCCTGCAGAATTCTGCTTATTTGAAATGTTCAAGAAATCATTGATCCGACTTCAAACGAAGTAGGTTTTGCTGGCCATGTAAAAGCCCAAACCTCTTTTTGTGTCACTCCCAAGTCTGGACTTTGCAGGCAGCCAGTTCCCCTCATACCTTCGCAGAGGACTTCTTCTTGGCTGCTTATGCTGTTTGTTGAGCCAAGTGTCAGGCTGGGAGTGGAGGCAATAAATCTATGTGAGTTTTCATATTTGGAATTTCTCCTGTTGCTTCTGATAAAGAAATGACAGAGTCTCTCAACGCTAGCATGTGGCTCAGAGAAAGTTATAATCTAAATCATGTTTTCTCACAGAATAGAAAACAAAATGTGCTAAATCTGGCTTTGAGTTAATCCAGATTGTTTTGAGGGCTTGCAAATTGAACATAGAAATTACCCTTGTGCTTGATTAGATTACACTTGGAAATTTTTAGAAAGAAAATGTGTTCCTCTTTTATCTTTTCAAACATTTTCATTAAATATTTCTCAATGAGTAGGAGACAATAAAATTCTCCTTAGTTGAAGGGTTTATAAAGAAAAGATTTTTGCCTCCTTGTTTTAAAACTGACCTCACTACTGTTTACAATCTTTCCTCTGCCTTTTCCTCATTTGTTTTGATACTTCCAAGTTTCTCACTAAACTTCAAGACTTACTGAAATAAATGTGATTGGAAACCAACAATTCTTCAGAATGGAAAGATTTTTTTCCATGATCTATGCACATGTCCTGAGATGACTAATGAAGCCAGTACAGGTCTGGCCTGTACTCCCTGTGTGAGCACAGTAAAAAGACATTTTTAAAGAAAAAAAGTTAATTTTTTAAAAAATTTGATGTTAAGTTCTTTCTATTCTATAACATCACTGATAGCATCTGTGGTCTGGGCATTTTAGTAGAAATGATAAAACTTGCTGGGAACAAAAAGCTCTTTTCAGCAACAATTCTTAGACTCTATCCTTGTTTTCCTGACAGACCAGAAGTGAGAGGAAGAAAGAGAGCAATGTGACTGTTCATAGGAAGGGTAGTACAAGGGTCTGGTTAACTTTAACATAACTTCAGCTAGTTTTTAAGTGGCCCCTTTCAAAGAAAGGGGTTTGAGCTATACTATATGAGGAGCCATTTAAAGTTAAAACTATCTGTCTTGATAATATCTCTTGGCATCTCTTCTGAGCCACTCAGGTCCTAAGTATAATTTTGTTGACATAGAGTAGCATAATCAGAATCAGTGATTTACTATTGCTATGTCACCATTTGCAGGGAATTTGCTGATCCATTCTTTTTGGTCTGAAAGCAATTTGGTTTGAGTTCCGTTAATTTAACTTCGACTTTTAGATTACACTTGGAAATTTTTAGAAAGAAAATGTGTTCCTCTTTTATCTTTTCAAACATTTTCATTAAATATTTCGTGTAAAACTAGTCTGTGTGCCTAATCAAATATTGGTTGACCTAGAAAAAATACATTTGATTTAAGAAGGAGTTCTTTGCTTGTGTTTGAACATGGATGTGTCTGATGCCTGGACAGTGTTCTTTTTTTTTTTGTCTTTTTGAGACAGGGTCTCACTGTGCAGTTCAGGCTGGCCTTAAGCTCACTTTGTAGCTCAGGCTGGTCTCGTACTCACAACAATCCCCCTGCCTCAGCCTCCCGAGTGCTGGGATTACAGGCCTGCGCCACCATGCCCGGCTTCCTGTACAGTGTTCTTAAGCAAATATTGAAGCAGAAAGAAAAAATCTATGCAGATTTTTCATTGTAACACCCATTTTGTTCACCTTTTTTTTTTTTTTTAAGTTCACTTAATGAGTTGGGACAAGACAGATTAAGAAATAATTTTGAGGAATTTTTTTTGAGGAAATTTTTAATTATCGCTCTTTTCTTTCACTTTTTACACTTATAATAAAATTTAAGTGAAATAATGTTATATAGAAAATGTAACTCCTTTACTTTGTATTTTGTTTTCTTTTTGGGAAAGGGTTTTGCTGTGTAATCTAGCTGGCTTTGAATTAACTTTGCAGCCCAAGCTGGCTTTGAACTTGCTATGATCCTCCTGCTTCAGCCTACTGAGTGTTGGGATTGCAGGTGTGTGCTACCATAGCTGGACTTTACTTTGCATTTGTTAGATGCATTCATTAAAAATATTTTTCCTTGGTGTTTATTGTTCTAGGTCAGATACTGTGAGTCTAAATAATGGCAAATAAGACTTGCAAGATTTCTATGTTCAGGCACTTTCTTATATGTTGCTGGTAGGAACAAGCAATAAACCAAATGAGGTGATTTTAGATAGTGGTAGATGCTATGAGGAAAAGAATGACCTTGTGACAGAATGGAAGTGCCATTAGTGTAACTTTAATTTTTATTATTTTTTAAAAATTTATGTACTTGGCCCAAGGTCTCACTATGCAGCTTAGACTTTTAGTGATCTTCATGTTTTCTGCCTCCCTAGCCCTGGGATTACAGGCATGTGCCACTATGCCCATACTCAGCTGCCCATTCACTGACCCTGTAGTATTATAAGTTTAGATAGATTGAAAGGAGGATCTTTCTGAGAAGGGGCCAGGTAAAAAGCCAGTCATGTGACATTCTCTGGGCAATGAGCAGAGTGTCCAACTAGTGTCGGGGCTGATGATAGTTCTTTATGTGGGTGATTAAATGAGTTAATATGTGTAAAGTACTTAGAACAGTGCCTGGAATCTTTACACACTGACTGACTTTCATTCATTAAATATTCATTGTATCTAACTAGGTCAAGTTGCATTGCAGGTACAGGAAATTAAATTACATGGAAGGAGAGTCTTGACTTCGAGGGCACATTTTAAAAAGATTTTAACTTCAAGAACACTGATCATATTTTGTCTGGATCACTGGAGCTGCCCATGCTTTCTCTTTTGCCCCTAACCTAATGTCTTCTGAGATGTCAGAGTAATGACTGAGAAGTAGACCAGATTCATTCATCACACCTTTGTTTCAAATCCTACCTTGGGTCACCCCCATAGCTGGTGATGGCTGCTGAATGTGGCTCTGACCTCTGTTTGACACCATCCTGAGTTTCTGGGCTGGACCAGGGGTATTCTTCCCAACCTGGAGGAAGCCAGCATGGTTTACCATCCAGGACCTTCCAGCTGCAATTCTTCTGGCTTCACTGCCCGTCAGACTTCTCACCTCCTTCAGATCTGTGGTCAGACATTTGTTCTCATCCAGGCCTCCCCAAATCATCTTGCCTGAAGCATTGTTCCCACTCCATCATTCTCTCTCCTTTCACTCTACGTGGGTTTTCTTTATTATCAGACATTGTATTACTTAGGGTTTTTTTTTTTTAATTTAGCCTCATCACTACAACTCAGAATTTAAATCCCGAGGGTAAAATGGCATTTTTTTTTTGCTTCATTCACCACTAAATCCTGTAAATCAACATCAGTATAAGAAAACAATGTTACACAATCTTATAATCAGTTATGTAAAATCTTAACAATAATGTTATAAAATCTTAACACATGTTCATTGAGTGTATTAAGAGATTTTACTATCCTTATAATTAATCCTTTTTTGATAAGAATTCAACACTGGTTGTTACATTGCATATTGTTGTCTTCAAATTAATTGTTCAGATTACCAAATATAAGCACACAAAATTTGTAAAAAATTATAAAAAAATAAAAAGAAGAAAAGAAAATATTTAAACATTAGCTGCTCCTTTTAATAGAACACCAGAAATCACAGGTACAATTATCCAAGCTATCCTATGTATATACATACATATTTCTTTTTCCATTTCTTTTTTCCTTCTTTTCTCCTTTCCCTCATCCCACTTCTTCCTTCCTTTTGAGCAGTTTCTTTCCCTTCATAGTATCTATTGTACCTTTTGGATTTTATTTACTCTTTCAGGTTCTTATACTGGGAGACAATACAATGTTTACACATGTGAGTCTGATTTATTTCACTCATGAGTATAGCCCCCAATTGCATCTATTAATCTTTTATTTATATTTGTGTGAAAAACCTTTTTCTAACTTGTGTATCAGAGAACAGTCATATCAGGATTTGATTGCTAAGCTATTTGTTGGGCAAGCATATGCTTAATAATTAAGATGTGCACCTTCAACCATTTTTAAAAAGTTGTTTAAAGTTTCAGTTTTAAATTCCTCCACATTTCCATGCTTCAAGTTATTCATTTATTAAACAGGGGGGTAACAAAACATGGCTAGCTTAATTCTGAATGCTATGATAATAGGAAGTGAGGTACTGATCTTTCATCCTAGTCTGTATTAATGATTACTCTTAATTCTCTCAACTCTGTATTTTCATTTCCCTTCATTGAGTGTTTATTCTAGCAAGTCTTTGTGTTATATGTCTCTATTATGTATTTGGGGATACAAAGAAACTATTAGTATTTGATCTCATGACCATCCTTTAGTAGTTGTTTCAACTGAGGTTAAAAAATGATTTGGTACCTGGAAAACCTTAGATAAGAAACCAAAAAATTTATTTTGGTTTCTAAGTTCAAGGAGATCTCTGATGTAAGAAAATTAAAGTGAGAGAATTGTACCTCAATCATCTGTCAAGTATGTGATGGTTAGACAGGAGTCCTTTGCTGAGGACTTCTGAGAGGCTTGGAACAGGCAGGAGTATACAGTTCAACTCTGTACTCCAAGTGCAGAGTCTAAGAAGAGAAAAAATGTAGGTCTCCATGACTGAGCTCTGTGCTCCTGCAAACACTGTGAGTGTTGCTATTTACTGATAACAGTATGGACAGTAGGCCAGGAGGCCACATCTGTTGTCTTGGCCCCTCTCACAAATGAAGATAATTCGAGCAAAGCAGCTACGTTTCTGTCTATGGCAGTCCTATTTGGTCTTGGGATCACATTCAGTGGACAGCTTCAGCAGTTGCTGTAGAATTCAATCCAGTAAACTGCATCTTTGGGAGCTATAGACCTATGAAAACTAAGTTTTTATCTTTTCTATGTTATAAATATAAAAATATATGGAGCCCAAAATGTTTCAATCACTTGTCCAAGCTTGTACAGCAAGTTGGAAATTGCTTCTAAGTCAGTACTCTTTCCATTGTGCTACTGTGGCTTCATGGACATAGAGATAATTTCTTTAATTATTGCACTTGAGCTGATTTCACTGGTAAGAATAGAAAAAAATTCTCATTTTGATATGTATTTTACAAAATTTTGTAGACCTATATCCAGAAACTACTTCCACGTATCAATTATTTCACAAATTGTATTTTATTTTAATTAATTTTTTCAAATTTATATCTTTGAAATGATAGGTAAAACTGTGTATTTGTACAGCATTATGTTTTGAAGACTACATACTTGTATATAGCTAATTAACATATTTCTTACTACAAATAGCTATTACTTTTGTAGTGACAACATTTCCCTTTCACTCTCAGTATTTTTCAGGCATACAGTCATATATCACCATACTGTATGCTCGCTCTCTTGAACGTAATCATCCAGTCTAACGGTAATTTTGTATCCTTCAATTCATATCTTGCCAAGGCTGCCCTCATCAACTGGCCCAGCCTCAGTGGCCACAATTACATTGTCCATTATAGGAGGTCAACTTTTTAAATCCCACATGAAGGAGATCCCAAGGTGCATGTCTTTATGTGGTTAGCTTGTTTGCCTTAGTACAGTGTCCTCCAGACTCAGCTCTGTCGCCATGCATGACAGGATCTCATTCATCTTATGAAAGAATAATAGAACAATAAAGAAAATGTGGTAAATTTATACACATACATATCACATTTTATTTATCATTCATTTATGATGGAAACTTACTTCATGTCTTTCAGCAATTATGCTTAAATTGTTGATAGGCTGGTCTGTGTAGTGTCTCCAGGAGCTGTCTAGGCTCAGACTCAGCTTTACTACCTTATTTACTTGTGAACCTCAGGTGAAAAATCTTTTAATTGCCTTACGTGTGATTATTACATACTTTGTGTGCAGTGGAGAAAAGTTTTATCTCTCATGTTATCGTATATAAGTGAATGTAACTAAAAGCATAGGGATTAATATTTAGCACATAGTAAGTACTATAATGTATTTATTTTAACAACACTGAGATATAGATGTGGGTAAGAGCAGAGCACAAGACAGTATTCTTAGAGATTCTCTGGAACAGTTTTCTAAGTAAAAACAGCTTTTCCTGGGTGTGATGCCCAGGACCGTTATCCCAGAACTTGGGAGGCCGAGGCAAGAGGAATGGCATCAGTTGAAACCATCTGAACTACAGGGTAAATTTTAGTTCAGACTTGACCATATAGTGAGATTCTATTTCAACAAACAAACAAGCAAACAAGCAAACAGACAAGCACTGAAAAATAGCAGTTTCCAAATTTCCATCACTTCATGCTGTAGATCCTTGAAGCAATAATTCAAATTTGTCACTAGATGGCAATTGTGAGCCATAAAATCAGCTATAGCCCACTGAAACAATTCATCAATAGCATACTTTCTATGCCTTATGGCTTTAAGCTCAGACTGTCCCTTCTCCACAAAATGAGCCTTTAGAACACTGTAGTCACCAAAGTTGGCCTCTGTAGTGGCTTTTGGGGCTCTTCTCTTGCCACCAATCCTCATGGCAGCTATACTGAAGTCTGAACAATAGGGCAATATCAGAATCTAAGTTTAGCCTGTTATTCTTAGCATCAGCAGCCACAGCATCACCTGTCATCCTTGGGGTCCCAACAGATCTGCTGAGCAGGAAATCAGAGTTTTAAAAACCCTCTAGATGACCGTACCTGCTAAAGTTTGAGAACTGTGGTAATAAACAAATGTTTAGCATAATATAAATGTTCGCACTGGAAAGGTCCTCAAAGAATATTTTGCCTAGCACTCTTTACTTTTCAGCAGATACTGAGGTCCAGCAAAGTGAAATGAATCATTGGGAGAAGTAAAGCAAATGGCATTAAGAATGGGTAGAAGTCTGCTCAGTTGTCTCAGCCGTTCCTACCTTTACTCCCTCTGCTCTTAATGGAAGCCACTAGGTACATATTCTATCTTGAAAAAATTCAGTCGTGTATTTATTTATCACAGGGTTTGTTCATTTTAATAAACATTTCATGGAGTCATAAAATTAAGTATGATATATTCCTTGTAACCCAGTGTATGTATGTATGTATGTATGTATGTATACATGTGTGCATTATAAGAGTGAGGGGTAATTAAGTAAAAAATAGCCAGTCTTCTGAATTTGTAGGAGGCACACATTGGGAATTGTTAGGAGGCACACATTGGGAAATAGACGAATGCAACAGAAGATGGGGGAAGAGAGGTAAGAGGAGGAGACTTCCAAGCTGAACTTTAAGTGTGAGCAGGAATTCACCAGGTAAAGAAAGAGGGAAAGGATATTCAGAAGGAAGAGTCCACATGGACATGGAGCCCTGAAACTGTTTGAGCAATCACAAATTTTGAGGAGAAGGATGCAGCTGGGGAGGGTTGTGTTACAATCCATGTTCATGATAATGATGTTTATTGTTGGTACTTACCAATTGCCAAATATATGTTAAAGCACTGTATGAAGTATGTTACATCTATTATTAATCATTTAATTTTTAAGCAATCTTGCTAGTGTTTACTCTCATCCTTATTCTATAGATACCAGTGGGCATGCATATATGATATTTGCCTAAAATCACTTAAATTTCTTGAATATGCATCAGACTTAGAAATTTGATGCTTGCTTCTCAGCACTGTCTCTGTAATATGAAGTCTGTATTTGTGAGGGATGATGAATATATTCTTAATGAAATAATTTCACTACAAGCATACCTTTTATAAATGCATGAAATCAAGACTTTTGATAACCTTTTTATTTTTAACTCAGGAAATGAATGTTCTGCCATTCTTCCAGCTATCAGCCACTTTGAAAGTAGCCCATTTCATATGATAGTAGACAAATCACATCCAAAATGTAGACCTCCTGAAGAAAGGAATCTGAGTACTGAGTGAACAGCTTCGTCTGGAATAAATTTGTTATGATTTTTGTTTTTACTTTATATGCATTCATTATGAAAGTGATTTTCACAATCAACATTAGCATCTTTCCTTCACTGTACATGTGTGCATGGGTAAACTAAAAAATTCAAGTGGTAAAGTTCAAAAACGGTTAGAAATGCTGCACCTTGTTCTTCCTCTGTTAGCTTCCAGGTGCTCTGAGATTCATTGGGTTACTTTTGAATGATTTCATTTTTTACTGAGAAAATTTTTTTTGTTGTTGTTTGGTAGTTTTTGCATCTCTAAAATACTGATATTGGGTGAGATAATCTATAACATCCCTTTAATCTCTAATTGTCTAGTGATTTATGATTAAAAGGTACAAAGAACTAATTTCTGAGTTTTTACATAATAGAAATTGTTTTTTCATTAAGGCTTACACCAAACATTTCTCCATGAGGTTTTAAGTGGGATCTGTAAAATATTTTGATATTTTATGTTTTTAGGATCACTAAGACCATTTCCAGCTCAAAATGTGGTTGGTAAACAAAATAGTGTCTCAGGAGATGATACTATTGTAATTGTTTGAAATTAATAATAGTAATATTATTAGTTTGTAAGCAATAGTAATATTATTATTGTTTGAAAATTTGTAAAACTCTATGATTTTCATTATTTTGTTTTTGTCCATGCTATTCTGATTTAGGTTCTCTTTGTTTATATCTCCAAACTTGTTCCAGAAAAGATTCAAGGTAGCTTCAATCAATTTTCTTACAAATAGGTGCAATATATACAGAAAAGCAAACCCCTAAAATTCAAAGTTCATAATATTTTTTCCTTGAAACTCCTGTTTTACAAATAATCAGTGAGTTTTAATGCATTAGGGAATAGTGCCATAACAATTTCTATTACAACATAAAAAGGTTTTGTAGAGCATGGCAGAATTTCATCTTTTTTTTTTTTTTTTTGTCTTTTTGAGACAGGGTCTCACTATGCAGTTCAGGCCGGCCTTAAGTTCACTTTGTAGCTCAGGCTGGTCTCGAACTCACGACAATCCTCCTGCCTCAGCCTCCCGAGTGCTGGGATTACAGGCATGCGCCACCACGCCTGGCCCTCATCTTTATAGCTATTATTTGTAAGTATTTATTCCTCAAAAGTATTGCTGGGTGTGGTGATACATGCCTATAATCCCAACACAGGAGGCTGAGGCAGGAGGATCAGGGTGAGTCTGAGGCCAGCCTTTGCTACACAGTGAGTTAAAGGCCAACTTGGACTAAAAAGCAAGAGTCTATCTCAAAAAGAAAAAGATAACCACATTCACAAGTCTACCAATTTCTATACTTTTGGGGGCAGAACTCAAATAAAACTATTCCTGGCCTATTATAGTTTCTAAGCAAACACTTGTGGAGTTGAAATTAATAGAACGGAATCAACTCCAAATACTCAGTAATATGGAAGCAGTCCTATCAGTTTGGAATTATGTAGTCCAGTGCCACCCTAGAGATACATGATATGAGGCACATATGCAACTTTATACTTTCTAGTAGCCACATTAAAAAGGTAAAGAGAAATTAATCTTACTGAATTATACTCAAATTTGTATTTATTAATTTTATTTGACTCCATATATTGAACATATCATTTCAACACATGATCAATATAAAAAGTACCAATGAGATGTTTGCATTTTTTCACTCCAAGTCTTAGAAATTTGTCACAGCACATCTCAATGAACTCAGGACACATTTTGAGTGCGTAGAGGAAGGTGGCTGCCTCACTGGGACAATGAGTCATTCTCCCTTTGGCTCAATATGAGAGTCCAATGAACACTGATGTGATGTAGAGTAGAGAAAAACATCTGTTCAGAATCTGGACCATGCCTGTTTCTGGCTTTGACATTTGATATTGATGTGACTATGCACATGTGATTTTGTTTCTAGATCTCAAGTGCCTACCAGACTCTTCTCTGGGGTGGAAGATTAAGTAAGATAGTGTAAGTAAAAAAAGTTCTCCGCTAAATCCCAAGGCACTGTCCACCTGTCCACCTGTGAGATCGTGCTGCCTCCTGTAGTGTCAGCTTCCATGCATTGCACAAGGCCACATTCCCAGCTGGAAGGAGAATCAGCAATCGAATCAGTCCTCTACGCACTTGCTTCAGCTATAGGCTACTTATACTCAACTAGTTTTCTTTTGTATCTGTATATACAAAATAGTTAGGATAGATATATAGCTACTGTCTCTTAATTCAATGAGAAGAAAGATTTGTACTAATAGTGTTTGGACAGGATATCATGTCTGCGTCTTGTACTATGAATAACCACTACAAAGACAACAATATGCAATGTATTAATTATTGAAACTGTCCTATTAATCGGTATTGAAACTGTCTCATTGCTATTTGTTTCTCAATAAAATTAAAAATAAATAAAAAAATCAAAATCCTTTTTATTTTAAAAATGGAGGGAAAAGGAGCATGGCAGTAAGAAATAAATTCCACATTGAAAACAATTAGGGTCTTTTTCTCCACTGTCATAATGTTCTACAGTAAAATCATACCATTTATAAACTTACATACTCAGACTTACAGCATCAAAGATTGGGCTTTATTGATGTCATATAATGTAAAACCCCATGGTCTTTAACAACTTTTAAATTGAATTGTGGTTTCCCTACTTTATTTATCTCCAAAATACAGTATGGCCACAAGAAAGTCCTTCTGTAGTATGCTGGATTAATAGACCAGTTATGGATCAGTTTAGTAGGTTTTCTATGGATATTTTTAGTTACAGATAAACCTCATTAATATCCATGTACAAGACTACTTCTCTGGTGTTAATGCAAATGACATAATAATGTTGGAATAATTCAGTCCAACCCATATTATTTAGTACTTGCCACATGTAAGGTACATTACATATTCAAAAGAAGTTCAAAAGGAATTTGTTTTGGGGCAGGGGAGATAGCTCAGTAGAATAAGTGCTTGCCTGGCAAGTGCAAGATCCTGAGTTCATTCCCAGTAATGCAAAAAAAAAGTTTCTATGATAATTGTTCCTTAGCTGAAGAAAAATAAGCCATATCTCTACCAAAATATCCATCATATATGTATTAGGAATCTATAGTTTTGAAGGGAAAAATCATATGATTCAAAAAAGAATTCCAGATTATTCAAACACTAATTTTAATAGTTATATCTGTGCTTTTAGAGATAATAAAATGATTATGTTCTGCTTTTATTTGTCTAATTGTATAACTATTATGATATTCATACTCACATTTTTTGAATTATTTTTTACATTTGTATCAAATGAACTTCTTCATAAAACTTAAAAACCACATAAAATATTTAAGTATGAGCCCAGTTCATTTTCACAAAGAAAAAGAAATATATTGAAAAAGTCCTTTACTTTCTTTGTCAAAATTCTGTAAAATAACTCTTACTGCTTATTTTCA
>PVKA01011770.1:0-59808 GCA_004027165.1 Ctenomys sociabilis | reverse complement strand
CGGTGCTATTGTGAAATGTATTGTTTCTATAGTTTCCCTTTCAGTGTGTTTGTTATCTGTATAGAGGAATGCTATTGACTTCTGCGTATTGATTTTGTATCCTGCTATGCTACTGAATTTCCCTATCAGTTCTAGTAGTTTCTTGGTGGAATTTTTGGGGTCTTCCAAGTAAAGTATCATGTCGTCTGCAAATAGTGATCATTTAACTTCTTCTTTTCCTATTCTTATTCCCTTTATTTCTCCCTCTTTTCTAATGGCTGTTGCTAAGGATTCCAACCCTATATTGAATAGGAGGAGTGATAGAGGACATCCTTGTCTTGTACCTGATTTAAGAGTAAAAGATTTCAGTTTTTCTCCATTTAGGATTATATGAGCTTTTGGGTTGTCACAGATGGCTTTTATCAAGTTAAGATAGAGTCCATCTATTCCAATTTTCTGTAGGACCTTGAACATGCATGAGTGTTGGACTTTGTCGAAGGCTTTCTCTGCATCAATTGAGATGATTATATGGTTTTTAGATTTCAGTCTATTAATATAGTGTGTTATGTTTATAGATTTTCGAATATTGAACCATCCTTGCATCCCTGGGATGAATCCCACCCAGTGGGTCATGGTGTATGATCTTCTTGATGATTTGCTGTATTCTATTTGCCAGGATTTTGTTGAGTATTTTTGCATCATGAGGGAGATTGGCCTGTAGTTCTCCTTTTTGCTTGTGTCTTTCCCTGGTTTTTGAATGAGTATTATACTTGTCTCCAGAAATGATTTGGGGAGGACTTTTTCCTTTTCAACTTCATGGAAGAGTTTGTGGAGTGTTGGGATTATATCTTCTATAAATTTCTTGTAGAATTAAGCTGTGAATCCATCAGGTCCTGGACTTTTCTTTGTTGGTAAGCTTTTTATTACGTTTCATATTTCGTTGGGTGTTATTGGCTTATTGAGAGTTGTTATATCTTCTTGATTCAGTTTTGGTAATTTGTAGCTTTCGAGGAATCTGTCCATTTCTTCTGTGTCTTCTATTCTGTGAGCGTAAAGATTCTCAAAGTAACTATTGATAATCTTCTGAATTTCCAGTGGGTCTGTGGTGATTTCACCCTTTTCATTCCTTATCGCTTGTACTTGAATTTTCTTTTGCCTCTTTTTGATGAGGTTGGCAAGAGGCTTATCAACTTTATTTAGTTTTTCAAAGAACCAACTTTTTGATTTGTGGATTCTTTGAACTGTTTTTTTTCTTCTCAATCGAGTTAATTTCTGCTCTAATCTTTATGATTTCTTCCGGTCTTTGTGCTCTGGGTTTTGTTTGCTCTTCTTTTTCTAGTTGTCGGAGGTGCAACATTAAGGTGCTAATTTGTTCCCTTTCTGTTTTCCTAATGTGTGAGTTCATAGCTATTATGTTCCCTCTAAGAACTGTTTTCATCGCATCCCATAAATTCCGGTAAGTTGTACTTGAATTTTCATTGAATTGTAGATATTGTTGAATTTCTTGTTGAATTTCTTCTGCAACCCATTGATTGCTGAATAGGGTGTTGTTTAGTTTCCATTAATTTAGTGGGATTTTCTCTTGTCATTTATTTCCAATTTCATTGCATTTTGGTTAGATAGTATGCATGGGATAATTTCTATTTTCTTGCATATACTTGGGCATGACCCTTGGACTAGTATATGGTCTATTTTGGAAAATGACCCATGTGCAGCTGAAAAAAATGTGTATTCAGCTGTGATTGGGTGGAGCATTCTGTAAATGTCCACCAGGTCCATTTGTTCCAAGCTCTGGTGCAGTTGTGCTACTTTCTGGCTAATTTTTTGTCTGGTTGACCTATCTTTTTGTGGTAAGGGTGTGTTAAGATCTCCTGTTAAGATTGTGTTCTTAGACATTAAGTTTTTCATGTCTCTTAAGATTTGTCTTACATAGTTGGGTGCTACTGTTTTTGGTTCATAGATATTTATGAGTGTTATTTCTTGCTCTTGAATTTTTCCCCTGACCAATATATAGTGGCCTTCCTTGTGTCGTTTGACCCTTCTTGGTTTGAAGTTGAGACTGTCTGAGAACAGAATTGCTACTCCTGCTTTTTCTGAGGTGCTAGGGCATGTAGTATTGTTTTTCATCCTTTGACTTTGAGCCTATGAATGTCCTTTTGAGTTAAGTGTGTTTCTTGTATACAGCATATTGTTGGATTTTATTTCCTAGTCCACTGTGCCAGTCTATTTCTCTTAATTGGAGAATTGATTCAGTTTACATTTATGGTTATAATTATGTCCTGTTTTATCTGCTTGGCATCCAAATTAGTTCCTCATATGTTTTTTAAAAAATATATTGACTCTCAGCTTTGACATCTCCTATTTATAAAAATATATATTTTTAAACTATATGGTTCAAACTTGTGAAGACAATTATCAGAACCATATGTTGGACTTCAATTTTGATTACTATGATTTTGAGTAAAGAATATTGGAAATATTTTATTAGAGTTGTTGTTTCAGCCCAAGGGTTTCAGGTTTTCCAGTCTCTCCTGGTTTTGTCTCATGGTATTATAGATAGACAAACTTTTTAATAGAGTTCTCCTCTGTTTTGAAGACAAAATCAAACAGTGTACAAGTAGAAGTTTCTTGGGATATGGTTGGCAAAAGAGAAAGCATTACTCCCCTACTGAACCCTCATTTTATGTTTGAGTCTTGAATTTCTTTCACCCCCAGCCATGGACTGCATATGGGATGTGTGTCCTGCAACCCTGAAGAACAACAGAGTTTGTCTGCTTTCAAAACGTCTCAGATAGAGTTGGCCAGATAACTCAGCAGATTAAAGCACCTTCTTAGGCAGAGTGCAGTGGCTGGTGTTTGATCCCTGCTGTGCTGTACTGGCTCCAATCCCAGGGTGCACTGAGAGGGCAACTGAGCCTGGGTTTGGTGATACACACCTGTGATCCCAGCGCTTGGGAGGCGTAAAACAGAAGAATCACTATGAGTCCAATCTTCATAGTGAGACCCTGTGGACCCTATAGACCCTGTCCTAAATACATAAAAAAGTTCTCGGATGAAGTACACAGACTGCAAATGAATATATGAAAAAATGTTGAATAGCATTTGTCATTAATGAAATGTAAAGTACATCAAAATTTTGACTCCATTTCACCCCAGATCAAATCCTGTCATAAAGAAATCAATTAATAACAAAGGCTGGGGAGGCTGTGGGGGGGAAGGAGCACTTCTACACTGTTAGTGAAAATGTAGACTGCACTACCACTATTAAATCAATGTGGAGATTCCTTAAAAAGCTAAGACTGGAAATGCCATTTAATGAAGCTATTTCCCTTCTGGGTATTTTCCCAGAAGAAGTAAAAACATTGTGCCACAATGATACATGTACACCCATGTTTATAGCAGTACAACCGTTATAGCTAAATTTAGGAAACACCCAAAATGCCCATCAATTAAGAAATGAATACAAAAGATGTGGTATTTTTACACAATGAAGTATTAGTTAGCTTTAAGAGAAAGTCAAAGTGGTTATAGATAAATGTATTCAATAGCGATCATACTCATAAGTGAGATAAATGAGAATTATGTATGTAAATATTGTATTGTCTCCTTAGTAAGAAACTAAAAAAAAATAAATAACTACAGAAAGTACAATAGTGTTATGAACTGTGTCTAGTTTTCCCCCTAAAGTCTCATGCCATCATGGGGTGGCTTCTGGAGTTTGTGATTGACTATTGTGGGTGTGGATGCTGCACTTCCCCCTGGGGCAGGCAATCTGCATTACACTGTAAGGAGAGGAGAGAGGTTAGTTAGCTACCAGAGCTGCTGCCACGCCCTTTGCTACCTGTTTTTTTTTTTTTTTTTTTTTTTTTTTGCTGTTTCCATGAAAGGTCGTTCTTTGCCAGGTGCTGCTCTTCTTGGATCCAGTTGAGTATTGACTGAAACCCCCAATAACTGTGAGCTAAATAAACCTTTCCTTCCTATATTTTGAGCATCGGATATTTGTCCCAGCAACAAGAGAAGCGTAGCCAAAACAGAATTTAGTAACAGAGGAGTGAGGTTGTTGCTGTAACTAAACCTGACCATGTGGGTTACAAGCTTTTGGGAATGGCTTATGGGAAGAGGTAGTAAACATTTGGAGATGTTGCCTGGAAGAGAAGCACTGGAACAGCTTCGGCTGTTCTTCGTGGGAGGTTCTAGCTAGAGCTCAGAAGACAAGAAGGCTGATAGAATTCCTGCCTGTAAGGACCAGCCTGGAGATGTTTCTTCTGGGAAGAAGTACTACATTGGTTATTGGATTCAGGATGATTTGTTTTATGGTTTGACAGAAAGTTTATCTGCATTTTGCTTGTGTCTAGAAACTTTGCCTGACACTGAGATTGAGTGTGATGGAATGATTAATCTGGCAAAAGAAATTTCAAAGCAGCCATATATTGAGGCAGTGGCATGGCTATTGTTGAGGGTCTTTAGTCAGATTTACGTTGAGAATTAAGATCAAAAGAACCCAGCAGGATGATTTAAAATGTTGTGAGTTTGGCCCCAAAAGAAGTTCCAATAAAGCTGTGGAATGCA
Organism: Ctenomys sociabilis; assembly: GCA_004027165.1. Classification (NCBI taxonomy): domain Eukaryota; kingdom Metazoa; phylum Chordata; class Mammalia; order Rodentia; family Ctenomyidae; genus Ctenomys; species Ctenomys sociabilis. The sequence continues at coordinate 55,260 of PVKA01011770.1, read as the reverse complement.
AAGATAGAGCTGAGGGGATCTCCATTGCTGGAAAGGAACAAGACAATGGCAAGAGTGGCCTGAGGGCATCACAGGAGGTAGTAGGTCCCCATGCTTTGCAGCCTCAGAATTGCAAATGTCAGGGACTTTGCCTTGGGGACAAAGATGCAGAGCTCCATGTTCCAGAATGGAGGTAGCAGACACACTAGGTTCCAGAATGGTGCCAGCATAGAAAATTTTCCTTAGAATCAGGGTTAGAGTGCTCGGTGATGAGGGCACTCGACCCCTACAGCCAAGAGGGATGGAACACTGGCTAATGCTCCAACTAACAGTAGACTTGGCAGCATGCATGTGGCATTGGTTTCAGGTGCTTGTAGAATTCAGTAGTTATGAGGTTAAGAAGGATTCCACCTAGATGTCAGATGAAGGCCTGGGAGGCCTGGCAGTATGCCACTGAGAGGGCAGTGTTTAAAGCTATTCAGTGGAAACCCTAGAAGTTTGGAAAAGCCAGGACTATAAATTCCCTGAGGAAAACTGCAAAGAGTGAGCTAACCCAGCCTAGAAGAGAATCTATAGGAGCTACAATGATCAAAAGAGCCATAGGGTCAGAGGCACCTGGACCTCATAATTTGCCACAGATTGCTTCAGATGTTCCACGTGAACCTACAGGACTTAATGTTTACCCTGCTGGATTTTGGACTTGCTTTGGTCCCAGGGCTTTGTATTCCCCTGTAGTTTGTACCTTTTGGAGTGGTAATGTTTATCTTATAACACTGAAGGTTGGAAGTGCTTAACTTTTCATTTGAACAAGGGCTCATAGCATAGAGTTTGCTTTTGATCTTGAAGGAGACTTGGGACTTGGACTTTTCAGCAATGTTGAAACTGTTAGGACTTTGGCAACTCTTAGAGATGAACTAAAATGTCTTTTGCATAAAGGGATGTGCATTAGTCTTTGGGGGTCCTGGGGTGGAATGTTATGTTTTGTGTATAAGTGGGCCCTAAAGACTCATGTAGTCACTGGACAGCTTCTGGAGTTTGTGATTGATTATTGTGGATGTGAATGATGCATCTGTCCTGGGGCAGGTAATTTGCATTATAATGCAAGGAGAGGGAGAGAGAGAGAGAGAGAGAGAGAGAGAGAGAGAGAGAGAGAGAGAGACAGACTAGCTAGCTGCCTGAGCTATTGCCACTTTCTTTGTGTTCTACTCTTTGTCACCTCCATAAAGGTTACTCTCTGCCGTGTGCTGTTTTGCCTTGGAGTCAGCTGAGTATGGACTGAAAGCCCCAGTAACTGTGAGCTAAATAAGTCTTTCCTTCCTTCATTTTGAGTGTTGTGTATTTGTCCTAGTCACGAGAATAGAGTAACCAAGACAAATAGATAGAATGAAAGAGAAAGAACTACTTAAAATGAAAGAACAACTGAGAGGGGAGATGACAACAGAAAAAAAGGAAACAAGATATTTATAGATACACAAGTGAGCTAAGATAACTGTACTTACTAATTTCTGTTAGTCCATTGCAAGGAATAGTGTTTGATCAATTTCACATACCTCTACTTGGTAATCTGAGCAAGAATACAACAATATGTAATATAATAACCATTGTTACTTTCTATCATTTGTTTTGAAATTCTGAATTTTTTTGGTCTCTTTAAAATTAAAAAAACTAAGGGAGCTCTTGGTTTCCATGCATCTTCCTGTAGGAGCTCAGTTCTATCACTGTTATACTTACCAGAAAGTGGAGAGGGAAAAAGAGAAAGATATTCCAGAGAGGTCTTCATTGTGCCTTCTCCTCATAACCCTGTAAACCCCATCATCTTGTCTTTTTGAACCTTGATGACTTGTCCCTAACCTACTCCAGTTGCTATGGTCTCAAGTGGTGTCCATTCCTTCTTGACTTTATTTGTCATTCTAATATATTATTGTCTTGGTAATAGTCAATCATACTTCAAAAATATTTTCTGAAGTCTATACTTTTCTTATATCTAAAGTAATACTTTAAAATTAAAAGTAAACACATTTTAGAACAACTATCTCTGAAATCCAGTTGAAGGCTTCTTTAATTATATACAGTTTAGTATTGATAGGTATAATTCCAATGGAAATTCTTATTACTTATCATTTATTCCAAGTAATATGTTTATTGTGAAAAATCACACAGGTGGAGATCAAAGGATAATGTACAAGTTATAGGGCATAATTAACTCTATTGTGTATCTTCCCTCTCTTGAACTTTACCTTCATAAAAACAAGACAAATAGGAAGATAATACTGTAAAATGATGCTATAGACAACAAAAGCAGAACTTAACAAACAATAAGAATGAAAAAAACCAAAGGCACTATGGAGCAGGTGACTAAAAGAAGGATTTTCTTCAGCCCAGAAAGCAGGTATGAAAGATTCAGAGTGAGACACCATCTATTTCACCAGAGTAGGGAATTCTTATATTCACAAGAACTAACACAGTGCTTAGCACATGTAAAAAATGTGAACTTCATGAATAAGTTCTGAAGCAGAGGAAATGGTAAGTGGAAAGGCCTTGAGACAGAAAAGTCAGTGCAGCTGGAAAAGAATGAAGAAAAAGTCCTTGGGGAAGGATGTAAGGATTCCACTTTACAGAAAGTATGAGACATTGTAAAAAGTTTACATTTTATTTCCTTTGTAATGAAAACTAACTAGGCATTGTTGAGTAGTAGAATAATTCCATCCGACTTTTATTTGAGTATATTTATTGAGTTGTCAAGGGATGGAATGAGATGATGTAATTGAGTTCTCCAGAGAAACAGAACCATTAGGATTCATCTGTCCTCTCTCTGTCTGTCTGTCTCTCTCTCTGTCTCTGTCTCTGTCTCTCTCCCTCAATATATTTCTGTCTGTCTGTCTATCATTATTTAATAAGAAATTGGCTTATGTTTTACAGAGGCTGAGAATTCTTGAGACCTGAGTTTACAAATTGGAGGCCCAAGAGAGCTAATAGTGAAATTATAGTCTGGTTCTAAAAGTCTGTGAACCTGCCAATAATGTCAGTTCAATTCCAAATCCCAGACATCTGAAGACATCAGAAGACTTAGTGTTTCAGTTTGACACTGAAGTCAGAAGAAGCGAATGTTCCAGCTCAAGCAGGCAGGCCAGAGAAGTTACCCATTACTCAAGGGAGAGATGCACTTTTTGTTCTATTTGGCCCTTGACTGATTTGATGAGGGCCACCTATGTTATAGAGTACAAATTGTTTTACTCAGGCTATCTGATCAAATGCTAATCTTATAGAAAACACCCTCCCCTCTATTCAGAATGGCATTTGTTGTTATTAGATATCTAGGAATTACATAGCTCAATTAAGTTGACATAAAATTTACTATCACAGTTGACTTAGAATGGGAAAAATAGATGGGAAAGTATGCCTTAGAGGAGGGTTCATTGTATATTTGGGTTGATCCATGGTGCACAAGATTCCTCATTGAGTAGTAGCATGTCCTAACTCCAGGGTAAGGGTTAGGGTTATAGTTTTTCTGGACCTGGAAGAATTGGAGGATCATAAAAGCATGTGTGGCTTGGGACTACGAATGAATTTGGAGTGTGTAGGTGGTACTCAGCAGCAAAGGCAGTGGAGAGACATTATAAATATAGAAACAGGAAGAAAAGAGCTGAGAAAAATGTATTGTAAGATGATCAACTGCAAGGACATTCAAAATAATGAATTGCATTGGAAAACTCATCAATCAGAGGTGAAGTGTTTGCCTGGTTTTCCTCATTACACCTAAATAATCAAAACATGTTTCCAAATAGACTTATACTGGGCCTTTTTTTGGTCTTTCCTTAATCTTTCTAGAAATAAAATCATTTTGTCTGACTTTTCAAAATGAGTATATTTTGGGAAAAAGTTGATACAATCTACAAAACCGTCTTTGTTATAGAACCTTAATGTATACAGTTTCACTTTCATAAATGGATAAATATATTCATACAAACAGTTCTATTGTGCAATTAAAAATAAGCAAAGTATGATTTTAAAATATGCAGTTTTGAAAAATGTTTAAATTTTGACAATTTCTCAAATAGTCAAATTACTTCTCATATTTTTTTTTCTTCCCAAGTCCAGGATGTTTTCAGGCATATTTTATTATTTTTGATTTCTTATGTGTATAGGAAATGATATAGTTAAAGTGGAGAGAATCTGGCTGGAAGCAACAAAATTGTGAAGATAATTAAGTTGAAAACATGATCTCTGAAAAGTGGTCAAATAAAAATGATATCGCTATTTTCTTCTAATTTATCTCATGGTTTTCAGCTCTGATAGGTTCATATAGGAACCGCTGTGTTCATTGAGGAATTAAATAAATTTGTATTAAACTGAAATTTATAACTGTGAACCTGTTAACACCACTTCAATTAACTGTTATATAATGTGGAGTGGTCTGAGTGTTATTGTAGCAACTTTCATGCCTCACAAGCAGGGAGTACTACAAGGGTGCTTAGAAAGTATGATAGGTGAATGGTACATTGAAGAAGTGACTTCAGTTCTATATCATCTACCTATAAGGCATATATATCATCTGACATGGCAGTGGTAGTGTGTTCATTCTGACAGTAGGCACTGAAGGCCTTAAGTGTTTAGCATTGCTCTAGGGTGCATCTATTGTGGCTTTGGAATATGCTTGTGCTCATCTCCTGGAGGATGAGAGACATGTGGGACAAAGTTAAGAAGGTTCAGTTGCCCCGCCAACAGCAAATCTTCATCCACACAGTGAAGAGACTTGGAGCACTCCTACTTGACATAGAGTCATGAACATCAAACTTCATGCTTAGGCTACTAAGGTTTAGTGGCCATTGTTTTTGTAGCATTACTGTGGCCTGGGAAGGTGTAACAGTGGTTACCCAAGGATGTTGACATCCTAATCTTGGAAACTGCACATGTTATCTTTGTATGAAAAAGGAAACACAGCAGATGGAATTATGTTAGGGATCTTCCAAAGGGGATATCATTTTGGATCACTATATGAGTTTGACTTAATCACATGATGCCTTAAATGTAGAGAACCTTTTTCAGCTAGAAACAGTGAGTGGGAGATGTGACTTTGAAAGGATGTCCAGGGAGATGCTGGTTTTGGAGAAGGGAGAGACCATGAACCTAGCATAAGGCAACCACTGGAATCTATAAAAGTAAGCAGCCAGATTATTTTCTAGAGCCTCCAGAAGAACAAAACAGCCCTGGTAACAGCTTAATTTTATCCTATTAGATTTATTTCAGAATTCTAATATCTAGCAGTGTAAAATAGTAAATCTGTGTTACTATTTGTTTGTAGTATTTTTATAGTATCAATAGAAAATAAACACAGCTAACTGATACAAAAAACAACTTTATTTTTCTCTCTTGGTATACATCTTCACATAATACCAAGTCCACATTACCTAATACTTAGTTCAAGTTTGAGCTCTTCTACTGTATTGACTTGCAACTTATCCTTCTCCACTTGTGCTTGTTGGACAAACTTGCAGCCAAGCCACTGGAGGTGACTATTAACTGGTTTAGGCTATTTCCCCTGTAGAGTTAGTCTAGCCTCTGAATAAATTTTAGCTAATATCCTCTGGAATGTGCTTGTTCAGTGGCATCAACTACTGAAATTCGTGACTTGAAGATGTGTTCTGTTTCTCATGAAATTTGACCATTTATTCTTGCATTGTAGGCCCCATCTTTTGTTCACTCTCCAAGGTTTGACTCAGTGGTTTTCCTCAGCCCTTCACTGAATGGCCATCTCTGTCCCTCAGATGATAAGGTACTTTTCACAATACAAGGACCCTGTGTGGCAAGGGTTTCCCAAGTGGATTCTCAAGCTGCATTCTGGTCATTCTCTGGCACACATGGAAACTCCCAAAGTTATTCTATGTATAAGAAGTTAGAGAGGGTGCAGATGTGTTTTGCTTTATGACCTTTCTACAAAATAATCTCCTGCCCTACTTGCTTGCTATCTCCAGACTTTCCAACTAGCAGCATACCAACTGACCACTTGTTTTGTGACCCACAGATCATGTAGAAAATCACTCCAATAAAAGATTCTAACCAGAGCAGGGGTCCCAGGGCACATGTTCTCACTCTTCCATTTCTCTTGTCTTTCCTGCACTGTGCATCTTTTATCTTAGCTCAGTATGAGGAAAATTCCAACCAGTTTCTTCCTCCATGAAGTATTTTTCCTTTTCTAATCTATAGGTTTATAGTGGTAGAAGGAGCATGGAGAGAAAACCAATTTTACTAACAAATGGAATTCAAAAACATATTTTCTGTTACATGTCTATTACTTGCCAGAAACTAAGCAGATACTTGAACATGGAATAAAACATTCTTCACAAAAGTATCTCTGCTTAAAAAAGGGTATGAAGTACATACATACTTGTATATTTGCTTGTCACTATGAAAAGGAACATAGAGAAAGTTTTGTGTGGTACAGCAAAAGGAAAACTATTTCCACGATAGTTTTTGAGTGAAGGGTAGAGGGGAACATTTTTAGAATTATATATAAAATTGCATGATCACAGGAGTCTGAGGAAACACCATAGTAGGAAAGCATCAGGAGTCTATTTTGTAATGAAAATAACAATTATACCTGCAGAATCAATCCTATGTAGTGTTCTTCAATGCTGAAGGCCCTGAGTTAAATTGTCCAATATCACGAAAAAAATTCTAAAGGGGATGCTTCTTATGCTACAAAAACTAGCCAATAACTGAAAGTCATTTGAAGAAATATTGACCTCAGAGAACATAAATACATGGGAAATTACAAAAGTCAGTACTATGATAAAAATAGTTTGTAACCCCGTTTGTTTTCTACAGAATTAAAGACACCATTTCATTAAAAAGCAATTATTTTATAGAAGCTAATATTATTATAACTTTGTTTTGCGACTCCATACTTTGTTTTCTATATAATTTTGATATATTTAAAAATTTTAAGTCTATGTTTTGGACTCAAAATGCACAGCGATGTAATTTTTTTTATTTTATGAAAAAATAAAAATAAAATTTCATAACAAAATAATAAGAGAATAACAATAGTTAATACATTACGTGTTGTTAACTTTAAAGAAGTTGCTCAAGGCATAAGACATAGGAATAAACATTTCTCCAACTGCTATCAATACAAACCTTCCTTTAGTATGAACTAAGACACACTAAAGTTATAACTAACTTACATTTTTCTGCTTTTCCTTACTGTCCTTTCCCCTTCCACTAATTTTAGTTCATTTTTCGTTTTGAACAATTTCTTCCCATTTCACAATATTTATTGTATATGTTAGAACTTATTTACTCTTTCAGTTTCTCATACCAGGAAGACAACACAATGTTTATGCATTTCAGTGTGACTTATTTCACTTATGAGTATGGTCTCAAGTTGCATCTATTTACTTACAAAAGTCTCAACTTTGTCCTTCTTTATGGGTGACTAGAACTCTATTTTATAAAAATACCATAACTTCTTTATCCATTCCTCTCTTGATGGGCATCTAGTTGTTTCCAGGATTTAGCTATGATGAATTATACTGCTATAAAGATGGGTGTGCATATATCACTGTGGTGTGATGTTTTCAGTTCTTTGAGAAAAATACTCAGGAGGTGAATAAGCTGGCTTGAATGGTGCTTCTAATCCTAACTTTTTGAGGAGACTCCAACCTGATTTCTATAGTGATTGTAGCAATCTACACTCCTACCAATTGTGAAGAAGGGTTCCATTCCCCTCACAGCCCCTCTAGCATTTGTAATTGGTTGGTTTCTTGATGATATTCTTTCTGGGATTAGATGGAATCTCAGTACAGTTAATAAGGCAATGCATAGCAATACATAGCAATCAATATAAATGACTTCAATTTAGCAATTAAAGAACTCAACTGGCAGATAAGATCAAGAATATGCTTCATACAGGAAATATATTTAACCCAAGAAGAAATTCATAGACTAAAAGTCAAAAGATATAAAACAATACTTCACACAAAAGGAATCCAGAAAAAATCAGGGGTACCTATTCTGTTTGCAGACTATGTGAACTTCAAACCAAGATGGATCAAAAGTGGTAAAGAAAAAAATGTAGTACAGAAGGTCTATACATACTTGTCAGGGAAAACTTCAAGAGTAAGCAATAACAGTCACAAATATGTATGCCACAAATATGGGAGCACCCAACTATAGAGCCAAATCTTACTAAACATAAAGATGTAATTTTCTTCATTAATTAAAAGGAGTATGGATGGAGAGGTAAGGGAGAAATATTTTTATGTGTTACTAAAATGAAGAAAGTACAGATTCACAATAGAGTACATGACTTTATGGCATTAAATGTAAGCCTTATTAACTACAAAAGAAATGCAGAATATATACAAAAGGATATAAAAATTGTAGTATTTCACAACAATCAATTAAGTACAAAAAGTCAGTAGCGTGGGAAATGAAGGTAAAATAACCACAGCTCTAAGGTAGTAGAAAGCAACAAACAAATGACAAAATTTCTATTATTAAGCAAGAGTTATCAGTGAGCTATGAAAAGAAATTGTGACCTATGTTACATCGTGGATGGGCCTTGAAGACTATGCTAGACAGAATAAGCCAGTTCCAAAGAGATGAACAATATGTAATTTTATACTTAAAGTAACCAAATTCAAAGAGAATTATAGAGTGCTGATTGCCACAGGAATACAAGAGGAAGACAAAATAAAATTTATGTTTTAATAGCTACAAAGTTTCAATTTTTTAAGATTAAAAATAGTTTCAGAGCCTGGCTGGGTGGTGATGGTGGTGACATTTGGTGAATATATTTAGTAGCACTGAGCTGTATGCTTAAAATAGTTAAAATATTAAATTTTATTTTATATATAATCACTACAAAATATTTCAAAACTGCATGAAGAATCACTTAAATCAGCAAAAAGATTTTCTTTCACTAATGTTGAACAGTGTTCTGGATTCTGAGCTTTTATAGAAATATATTTTAGTTCTAAAGCAATAAGATACATTCTTTGTACTAAATTCATGAGTCATGTGAATGGAGAAGTCTCTGATAAGTTGTGATTCTTATAATCCTTTCTCAGGATACTATTAGACCAGAAGAAAGGGATCTAGAGGACAGACTATGAAAGGTTAACAGGGGGTGGATATGATAAAAGAAAGTTATATGGAACTATGAAACTGCTACAATGAAACCCAATGTTCTGCTTAATTAATGTGCACTAATAATATATAAAATATATTTATAGATATAATACATGTTAATACTACCTGTATTTAACAACATCAGATTTAAATCTTGAAATTTTTATTTATTTATTTATTTTTTATTTTATTTTATTTTTTTGTCTTTTTGAGACAGGGTCTCACTATGCAATTCAAGCTGGCCTTAAGCTCACTTTGTAGCTCAGGCTGGTCTCGAACTCACAACAATCCTCCTGCCTCAGCCTCCCCAGTGCTGGGATTTAAAATTTTTATTTTGGAAATACTAGTTTCCCAAAGATGCTACCATCTGCCCTACCAGAAGGCAAGGTCTCTTACTGACCCTTCCTTTGCCTTGTGCTACTAACTTAGCCTCCTTTGTTAGGCTTCTGAAACCTTCTATAATGGGACCCAGCTTTACCTTATGTCAGCCTGTTTCCCACCACTTTCCACTTTGGATATTTTCCTTGTATCAGGTAACATGGTCCTCCTTCCTTACTTGCTACCTGAGTTTTCCATTCCTTTATTTTCTTTTCAGAAAATTCCTTTCAATGCTCAAAATTCAAACAAAGTTATTCTTCCTACATTATCCTTTTATGGATAACTTCTGACCTAATTGCTGCTACTCTTCTTTGAACCTGTCACAGATAATTTTTTTTGTGCAGAACCAGGGATTGAACTCAGGTCCTTGTGCTTGCCAGGGAAGTGCTTATTCCACTGAGCCATCTCCCCAGCCCCGTCACAGAAAATTTTACATGGCTTTGTATTGAGACTTTTCTGTTTACAACAAAAATGTTACATAAATTATCTCAACTATAATGTTATAATTTTGTCCTGAGTAATTATTATTAAGCTTTGTTACATCTTTAACTTATCTGGGATTTAAAAAATATTGATGCATGGATATCAGTAAAACCAATTATATATTTCTGTAAGTAAAGCCCTGTGTCACTTTCTAAGAATGCTGATTGATAATAAATATACAGATCAAGTTGAGAGCTCAGGTTGATATAAAATTGAACAGAATTGCTATTGTGAATAGCTATCTCTAGAAAAAAAACACCAATTAATTGTAACAAGAGGAAGGATCCATTACTAGAAAGAGAAACTCATTAACACATACTGTCACTTCTAGTCACAAGGTTCACTACTTAGGATAACTAAATTGTGCTCAGTTTTTATGCAATGCTAAGGTCACCTAAACCCTTGAAGAAAGGACAATTCTGAGCCATTTTATAACCAACACACAATCTCTGCAAGTATTAATTCATCATCCTTACCTTTAAAAATATCCAGAATACAAAGAGGATATACATGCCTTTCTTCACAACTATTAGATACTTTTGTTTGGTTGTTAAATCTTTTTTAGTTTTAATCACAACTCACAATGCCACTGCAGATAGTTTCCATCATGTTCTCACAGAAGAAACCTTTCCAGGTTTTAGATTTAATACAGAAAATGAGCAGCTTATAAAATATTGGATGCATTAGAGTAATCAAAATCAGGAAATGGTGTTGTAGGCTGATTTAATCTCATACACCAACATGACTGTAGTCCAGAAATCAGGAAACTACAGCAAGAGCTATGAAATCCAGACAGCCTCGTATGTACTGAACCATGTTCTTACATTCAAAAGTCCATAGAAAAGAATAGTCTCTGTTTCCCTTCTGGTTTCTGTATCTCCTAGGAGTATATATAATTGGAAAATACTACATCATATTTGAAATCATAGCAAAAAGGGAGTTTGGTAAATGTTTGTGTCTTTCAGCTTTTCAGACACTGTGGGTGGATCCTGATTCTTAAAGACAAATGACAATATCATATATAGATTTCCAAACAAACCTATGAGTCAAGAACTACAGAGATAGCAGATGAAAAAAACTACTGATGTTTCATTTGAATTATGCTTTCTTGCTCTGAATGACAAAGATGGAAACCACCCGGCTCACTGAGATGGTGTTTTTCTTGGTAGCAGTTCTTAGATATAGGGCTGTAGTTCCTTGGAGGGTTTGTCTTAAATGGAATCATGCAAGTTGTGTGGTCATGGGGTCATCACTTAACCTCCTTTGGGAAAGTAAACCAATGTATGAAAAGTTGGCATCAAAGTAGTAATAGTTCAGGTTTGCTTTTGTAAAAACAATTTCAAGTTTTGGAGACAACAGATCTTAAACATAGAGATGGTTCTGTGCAAAATCTTTGATCATTTTTAACTTTTAGGACATTTGGAACACAGAATTTTAAAAGTTTTTATTGTTTTAGGCAGAAATAGAATAAAATGACAATTTAAAATGTCAGTATTAATATATAATAATATATACTGAAAAGTTAAGGTTGGCCCTCATCTTACATTGCATTTATTTCTGTTTCAGTTGAGATTTAAATATCATTGGAAATTTTCTAATGGAGGAAGTTGTAACATTTTGGGCAAATTAATAACTTCTGTGAGACAACCTCTGCAAGTGTAGAGAGCATCATACATTAGTTAGCATTAAATAGTGAGATTCATTTCGAATATCTCCATTGATATTCCTCTAATACAAACAAGGGTACAAGATTACCCACAGAAAGCCCAAATCATATTTTTTTCCTGTATTTTAGGGAAGGGTCTACAGGGTGCTCAGGGTCTCACTACTAGATTGGACTCATAGTGATTCTCCTGTTTACAGCCTCCCAAGAGCTGGGATTATAGGCACGCCACCACGCCCAGTCTAAATCCAAGGCTCAGTGAGCCCTGGGGGTAGGGCCAGCATGGTAGGCCCGGGAACGAACCTCTGGCCCCTGTGCTTTCTTGCAGGCACTTCAATCTACTGAGCTGTTTGGCTGGCCCCCAAATCTTCTTTGAAGTCTCTTGTTTCATGATAAAATGTTAAGTGAATTTTATATGTAAATCATATTGCATTCACTAATCTTATAGAAATATCTTTAAGGATTTTCCATGAAGCAAAATTGACACTTCAGTAAGATGTATCAGCTTTATCCTATGACTTCCAGGAGATTCTAGTGTGTTCTTCTGAAACCAAAGACTACAACTGATAGTGTTTTGTCCGTATCTGCATATGGGACTTCTAGTAACTCTTAGTTAGATTTTGAAGAAGTTCTGGTTACAAGGAATTTAGAATTATAAGGACAGGAAAATATGTAGCATTTTTAAACTTTTATTTAAAGTTTAAAAATTATTTAAGAGGGTTATAACATGGGTTACTTGTACAACTTTATTGTTTTGACTATTACCGAGTTGTGCTTTAGTCTGCATTTCCTTGTCCCTGCTAGTTATTAATTCTGAAAATTTTTGTGTCCAGACACTTAGTACAAACTATGACTGCCTTTATAAAATCTATATATTAAGAACCTTATTCTTGCCAGTTGGTTGTACCAGGAAATGATCCTGCTTTAAACCCAGAAATTCTTAAATTCATGGGATGTAGACCAAGTTCCCAAGTGTCACAAAGGTATGAAAGCTCTTCCTGTACCATGTGTTCAATCAACATCAGGACGGAGCAGCTTCTCATGCTGAAAGCAGGGCAGATGTTTCCTGATCCATAGACTACTGGAGTTCATCTTGAGGACCCAAAAGCCAATTTTGACTTGCTTTGCAAATGTGTAGTTCTTTCTTGGCTCTCCCTTCACTGACTAGCCAAATGTAGGGAGCCTGAATATTTATCAGTGTCCAATAAACCACTGCTCAAGTTTTTCAGCCTGCCTAATATGTTTCCATATGTACATAATTTTGCTTATAAGGTTCCCTTACATTGTAAATGTTCCATTTTTCCTTCTTATCTGGAAAAATCCTGTTGTTCATTTCAGACCAAATTGCAAGAATTTGTTAAGCTTTCTCCTTCATGAAGTCTTCTCTTTCATTTCTCATCCCCTTTCTTTTCTTTCCAATCAGTATATTCTATGATCTGATCTATATCATATATTATACTGGTATTGTCCAGCTGATTCCAATATTGGCCTGTGAATTTTGCAGAGGGTGGTTGGGGGCCCTGACTGTCAGTTTTGGTGTTCTCTGATTTGCAAATTGTGCACAACCTCATGATTGAATGAATGAATATATGAATACAAAACATGATCTGAATAATTGGGATGCAGTCACACCTTTAAGTTCTTCCTTATAAAATTTTTGTGAAAAAGCAATGTGAACCAAGAGGAGTCATTACTTTATATGAAAGTAGAATACTTTGCTTTTCAAGTAAAACACATAGCAATAATTAGCTTAATACCTTAAATCTCCATTGCAAGGAGAGGCACTTCTGAATTAATCACGTTACAAAGATGATCACAATCACTCCTGTATACATGCTTCTATTATCAATTTTATAGAAAGTACAGTGTGCACACCTGCACGCCAGAAATGGTAGAGATCATTTGTGAATTGCCATTGTCTCCATGCCATCACTTAATTATTTTGAAGGTAGTGGATTAGTTAATGATTAGCAATTACACATAAATGATGCACAAGCTCCATTTCAAATATTAAATTTAATATTTAATAATAATTTCACAGGCTATTTATATGAATAAAAGGCAATGTCATGGAATCTCCTTTCTCAGGAAAATGTGAAACACTTCCATTTTTCATTTGGCACTGAGATTGCAGTTTCTCTGTCACACAGTTTCTCTGTCACAGTAATTATGGACTTTCCTGCCAGGGCCCCATTTTTGTTTCTACTTTACAATATGGTCATGGTTGAATAGATTTAATCAGGGCACCAATTAGTCCCAAATCTATAACTCATTTAGGCTGGATCTTTGGTGATTGTGTTTTCTCCTTTCAAACTGGGAGGGGGTATGTCAGAAAAGTTTGAGCAAATGACTCAATCCCTGATGAATAGTTGTAGAGAGATATTTCTGTAACCTGCTCAATAAACTGGTTATCATATTAAATTCATTTTTAGCAGCTTATATTCACTTAAGCATTGCTCCAGATGGTGGCTGTCAAAATGTTTCTTATAATTAGTGTCAGTAAACTTCTCCTGGGCCTTTAAAATTCATTGTGTATCACATGTTGTCTATAATCATAATAAGACTGGAAATGTTATTAATATCTTGCTCATATTCTGGTACCTTAATTTCTGTAAAAGTACATGAATGAACAGAACCAACTCTTCCAAACTGTGCTGTCTCAAAGGCTGTTAAATGATAAATATGACTATATCTACATGTGCAAAGTGGTTTGATCTTTTTAATGGAGTTGACTAATCAATTTTCAGGGATAAAAGTCAGCCAAATATTTATTTAGCCAAGTTCACAGGTGTTCTGTCTATAACAACACACTGTATAGTATAATCATTTTGGATCATATCATAAGATATTGAGGTCAATGTTGAAGTTGTTGAAGTAGTCAGGTCTCCTTCAGTTTATGAAGTTGAAACAGGGTTGAAATGAGAGTAAATTTCACATTTTCTCACCACAAAATGACAACTGTCTGGTGACAGATATGTTGATTAGCATGGTTTAATTATTTCACATTATAAGTCATATCATCATTTTGTATCCATTAAATATGTACAACTATCATTATGCTTTAAAATAAAAATGAAATAAAAAGAAATGGCAACTGGACATCTTAGTAACAAAACTTTGAGGGATAACTGAGAAAGTGATTCACTGCAGTGTTAATTTTGTGTTTGTAGTGTTCCTCAGACTCACAAAGGAGAGCAAGACATAAGACAAGGAAGGGGAAGAAGCCAAACAAGGCTTCCAGCCAAATCTCAGCCTGAACCTGAGCCTTCAGGAGAGTTCTGAAATACAAATTAACTCAGCTTTTCTTTCAACGGGAGGCAAGGGAGCTTCGTTTTTATACACCTGTACCAGACATTTATTCACTGACACGATCCCCATCTCACGGAAAAGCAATTAGAAGACATTTTTGATTCCAAATATCAGAAGAACAATACTCTAGGAGCTCCAAGGATGGTATGCAACAGGAGTCATAGGTGTACACCATTAGAAACAAAAGTGCACAGAAGCCTGGAAAAGGTGTACACAGAAATGGATATAGTGATTGTCAGAGGGATTTGAGTGTGATTTTGTCTCAGTACTTTTTCTCATTGTTGAGACAAGATACCCCCACACCAAGAGTTAAAGGAGGAAAGCTTTACTAAGCTCACAGTTTATAGAAGTTTTCATCTATAATTGGCTGTCTCCAGGACAGAGTAGCCCATGACACATGGGTAACAATTCATGGCAGTTGAAGACAGAAAAAGCAACAAGAAAGAGAAAGGAAGAAGGGACAAGCCTCTCTGTCCCTTATATTACATGGAGGTTATCAGCCCAAGGATGGGTGTAGCGCTCACACCCTTAATTCCAGCATTAGACTTTGAATCAGCTAGGAACTTTAGATTCATCCACCTCTTAAAAGCCTGCCCTAAGGACTGCATGAGGCTGTGGGGGACATCTAAATACAAACCATAACAGATGTTGACAGTGTTCACTATGAACATTATTTAAAATATTTTCTCTCTTATTTCTACCTTTCCCCTCCAAACCTTCTTCCTTCTCAATTCAGGCAACATGCTGCCAATTTCTCCTAAGTATCATATCCTATGGCTTTCACCATCAAATCAGGAGCTTGGCACCAATAAGGAAACCATGAGGAAGAACTTGTACTGGTCTGCCGTGGATCGGGTGCCCACTTGTGGATGAATTTTAGAGTAGGGAGTAGGGTTATATAAAGATATGTTGGCCCTATAGGGTGGTATATTTGAAGTAAAGGGATCAATTCCTAAAAAAAAAAAAAAAAAGCAGGGTGGTAATGTTAAAGATAGTAAATATGATAGGGAGACAAAAGAACATTTGGTTGGAAGATAGGGTTGCTATGGCCAGATATCCACATTTAGTCCCTGTAGGATTTGTCAGGGTTCTACATAGTGAGTCTATTCAAGACTGCATCCTTTTTGGCTGGGACTGTAAGTCCAATTTCTGATAGTGTAAAAAAAAATGAAAAGACTATAGATTTTTGAAAATACTAGAAAACTCCCCAATTGCAGTAGATATAAATATGAATTCAATGTTTATTAATCTACTGGAGTGTATTCTTCTGAATGGATTTTCTTGTTAGATAAAAGGGGATTTCACGTGTAAAAACTACATAAGTGAAGATGAACTGAAAAATGTAGATAGTCTAAATTTGAGTCTTAACCTGATTTCTCTTTGTGAGACTACAGCTGTTTAATAATTATCTAACATGATGAGAGCTGCACCCCTAATATATCAGAGGTGAGATACATATTTTTTATTTCTTCAGTTAAAAAATGCCATTTTTTTCTGATTTAACATCCCCACAAGCGTATATCCCCATTTATGTTCACCAAGAATTTTAGTATAAAACTCTCTGATGTTAACACAGCCTTGCACGAATATTTCAATGTGCAGAAGGATAGCATTGTTATCAAGCATGAGCAGCTGCTGCTTATTGGTGACAAATGAGTTTTGTTCCCATTCAGAACAATTTCCTTGGTTTTTATGCTATTATCTAGGTAAATATGGAAGATGCAATATGTACTTAAAGCAGTATTTACAGTTAGCCATATAATGAGGCATTAAGAAGAGGGTTTGTGGAGAGGGGCACACATAAGTATGGAGAAGCAGCATTGGAAGGGCTGAGTGAGAGAGAGACACACATGCACAGAGGCAGCGAGAGATAGAGTTACAAAGACACAGAGAGAGAGACAGGCGAGGAGACAGAATACAAGAAAGAGATTCTGAAAACACCTTCAGTCCTCCACAGCCCATATCCATGATTTTTATGTGCTATAGTTCGTAACAATATCATCTGGCTGGAAAGGTAGTAAGTTATTAGGATTTATGAGTAAAAAGTTTCTAAGAATGTATTTTGCTATAAGCTGGATGTTACTGCTGCTGCTGTTTGGAGTTAGTCCCCCTTATGTTCAGTGCAGAAGTGAAATTCAGTGGGTACATTCTTGCCTACATGTTGATTGAGGCTTCACTTTGCTTTTCTCTGTTGAGCATCAAATTGAAGGACCTCAGTAGAAAACGTGCATCATTTCAGTCCATTGTATTCATGACAGAGATGTTTACCTTGTTCCAGGTAAGACAGAGTAGTTTAAAACCTGGTTGTGAGGATATGCTCCTTTATCTGGGAGTTAGTAACTGCCCTAATTCGTAGCAGTTCAACAAAAATTTTTGAGTGTATATGACATGTAAGACCCTATGCCAGATTGACAATTTCAAGGTAAATCATACTTCTTATCTCCAGCAATATAATTAGATTCTTTGAAGATATTGTGCTACATACCATGGTGGAAATAACCCATGGGAATACATTATGGTTACCTCACATCTTTTGAGTGGTCAGTGTGGACCAGGAGAAGTTATGAAATATGGAAGGATTGGGAGGTTAACTGGAGCAGATAGGCTGCGTAGAGACTACAAATCTAAAATCCGATTTCCTTGCCTGAAGGCAGATCCTCTGTGGTTCTTCTTAACTGCAGTTCTTAATGCTGGTCAATAGGCACTATCCTAATGCTGGCAAGGAAATACTTACCTTAATACTAGTTGACATTGGTTATCTTAATGCTGGATAACTAATGCTTGTCTTTAATATACTAGTCAACAATGGTTACCCTTAATACAAACCAATGTAATTCTTATCATTGTTAACCTGAATGTTGGTCAAAATAGTTACCTTTAATGATTGTGAGCAATAGTTTTCTTTTCTTTTTTTTTTTTTTTTTTTTTTTTTTTTTTTTTTTTTTTTTTTTTTTTTTTTTTTTTTTTTTTTTTTTTTTTTCTTTTTCTTTTTCTTTTTGGTGGAACCAGGGATTGAACTCAGGTCCTTGCTCTTGCCAAGGAAACACTTATTCTATTGAGCCATCTCCTCAGCCTCATGAGCAATAGTTTTCATTAATCCTAGTCAACAATGGTTATCCTTAATGCCTCTCTCTAACGTTATCCTTGATGCTGGTCAACAGCTATCTATGGATTTCTATACATTCTGCACATGGAAGAAAGATACTTCTTGACCCCTTTACAGATGGGTGGTCTTACTTGCTTAGTTCTGGCAAAGCTCTGTGAGTGAAAGTGATGATCACTTTAAGACTGAAATGTTTATTCCCTGGGATGCGAGCCTCCAAGGAGTTATTTTCTTCTTTGATAGAGACTGGTGACATCTGTAGTAACAGTTGAACCACTAGAATGAATGTTATGGGCACAGAAGCTGTGTAGCCCTGTAGTGAGTAAGAAGCAGGAATGAAAACCAAACATGTTTGGTTTTGATCCGCTGAAATTTTAATGTTTTTCCAATGGTAGAACATAAGTGAACTTAATTGATTTGTAGACAGTGGTTATCAGTCCTAATGTAACACTGGATTCACCAAAGGAACTTTGAAAAAATGCCAGTGTCTACTGTTACCTGCATGTCAGTTGAATTAGGATCTACAGATCTGATTCCTGGATATCAGGATTTTTTTTTTGAGATAGGATCTCACTTTGTAGTTCAAGCTGGCTGCTCTTGAACTTGCAGCAATCCTCCTGCTTCAGTCTTTTGAGTGCTGGAACTACTGGTGGGTCCCATACACCTGGCCATGTGAGTATATGTTTCAAAAATTGACTTCATAGGGGCGGGGAGATAGCTCAGTAGAATAAGCACTTTCCTGGCATGTGCAAGGGCCTCCTGAGTTCAATCCCTAGTTCCAAAAAAAATTGACTTCATGAAACTAATAAGTGACTAAATTACAAAGTTTATATGGTTGCCTAAGGAGAGTCACACAGAGAGAAAACATTCCCTCAGGCTTTCACAGAGAGCAAATTGGTCAAGCAATGGCCATGACTCATCCACATGGCTGCTGTGAGAAAGGATCTACAAACTGTGGTATAGGCTTTCAGGATAAATTCTGAGGGGATTTGAATCATGTTATCAGATACAAAAGCTACATTTCTTGTTATATAGGTCTTTCTTTGTCTTGGTCTTAGCCACCCAGCAGAAAAATATAAAATGAAGTATAAAAAGGAAAGCCACATTAATATGCTGAGCTGTAAAAGCCTCAAGTCAACAACTTCTGACATTGTCAATATTATGGAAAACCCATTACTATTATCGACTACTGGACTATTTTGGAATATTTTGCTGAATTCACATACCTATAATATTGAAATGATGAAACAAAACAAAAATAGGGGATACAAATGAACGACTATTTTGTATCTGTATATTCAAAATAGGATAGATATACTCTAGATATTCTTTTAATTCAATGAATAGAAAGATTTGTTCTAATGGAGTTTTTAAACAGGATATCATGTCTGCATCTTGTACAGTGAATAACCACTAAGAGAACAATATTCAATTTATTAATTATTGAAACTGTCTTTCTAATTTGAATTGAAACTATCTTATTGCTATATATTTCTCAATAAAATTATGGCAAATAAATAAAGAAAGAAAATAAATAAAAAAAACAACAAAGTTTACATGGTGGAGGACAATGTCTTGTTTACTGTTTTGCACCCACAATAGAAAATACTAAAATATCCCTTAAATAAATAAATGTAATTATGCTTTGTTTTTCTCAGTTTCCTGTACTAGGGTTGCATCCTGCTGCCTATAACCTCTGCTCAAACCATGCCCACTACTCAGTAAGCCTCTTTAAGAAGCATTCCTTACCTTTGTTTAAGAAGGGTGCCTTATCTATGCCTAGTTTTGAGCATCTGGACTCATTCATGTGTCATCTCACTTTTGTTAGCCTCTGTTTAACCCCTGGTACACTGATCATTAAGACGTCTGTGTGTATCCACACAGGTCATGGCCCATGTCTTTGTTACCATGAACGTTACCCTGACTGTCTGGTGTGCTTTTTCTCTGAGTTATAATTCATAAGCATCTTCATGGATGTATTGATTTTAATAATCATTATTGTTATAACACTTATTTCTTAATACTTTTATTTCTTCAGTAGTTAATTATATGATCATTTATACCTCATTTAAAGCATTCATAAACAATTATTCTAATTTTTAAATATGCATTGTAAGTTGAAAATTCACAGTGGAGTCAAAATCCCCTTGTCATTAAATTTTAGAATCATGTCCTTGGAATCTATAAGGAAGTCATATTGAAATTTTTAAAATTTATACTAAAGACAAAAATATTTTTTTACAGAAGCTGTCTCTTCCCATTTCTACTGCTTCCAGCACCATTTTTGCCTTGACTGCAATTCAATCCCTGGTCATCATGCGAAAAAGGAAAATGATACTCATAGCAATCCTAAAGGCCTAGCTGAGCATCTTCTCTTCTATTAAACTTTTCCCGAAGCATCTGTGGAGATGATTTTTATTTTCTGGGCTCCCAAACAACTGATTGTAGCTTAAACCATTATTTCACACTTGGATTGCATCTAATGGGTTGATATTGAGTTCATTGAAAAATAAAGAGTTACTTAGTAATTATTGCATATACTTGGTAGCACTTAGCAGTAAGATATGACATTCAGTAAATAATCAAATGAATATATTTATTCAAGCATTATAGTTGATAAGATACTTGGTTCAATCAGCGAGCAAGAGAAAAATTATATATATATTTATGTATATATATGTGTCTTTATTACATTTATTAATCAGAAATTTATGTTTTATATGAAAACCATAATTATAGTGAAATGATTCTGAATCCTGAAGCTCATGTAGAGTACGTAATCACTTATGAAAATTATGAGTTTACAGATTCACACATCTCTCATATTCTGTAGCATTTCCTCAACACTGTTGATGATGAATTTTAAGCAAATGCTTTTAGCAAGACTAATGTCTGAAGTGTCAAACATAATCAAATATTGCCTAGTTGCACAACCCTACTAAACACTTACAGGCAAAAGCTGCAGGTGCAGCCATTAACAAATGGTTTGTGTTAATGAATTTTCCATTAGAAATATAAATGCATAAATTTGGCCTCGAGCCAATTGTTTTTTTTTTTCATTCCAGTAAAGAGTATTGTTCTTCAAAGCAAGTGAGGGAATTGGAATCTGTGTAAGAGCATTGGTTTCAAGATATTTCTCACAGCCTTCTTTTAGCCATTTAGTATGAAGAATGTATTCAATAACTTAAAATTCAAATATATTTTTAATAATCAATTACAAATTTATCAAAAGGGAGGAAATTCAACTTTTTGATGGGAATTGGGAAATTTCTTGTAAACAAGAATAAAGTTGTCCTTGCCATTTGAAACAAGGCTTATGTTAGTTAACTATTGGTTGACATACTTATTAAATGTAATTAAGTAATCAAATAAAATTAAATATTCATCAAATGGATTCTGTGCTATTTTTTATAAAAGGTATCTTATTAAATCAGATTAAATTAGCATTTCTAAAAGTGTCTGCAATATTGCTTTTAACTTTTTATTGTGAATTATGTATTTTTGATATAAGTAAGACTCTGACTAATGTGTGAATGCTTTGCATAGATTCTTGTGGAAACAGAATAAAGAACCTTCTTGAAAATATATTTAGGGGTCACGGAGATAGCTCAGTGTAGAATAAGTGCTTGCCTGGCAAGCATAAGGGCTTGAGTTCAATCCCTGTTTCTGACAAAAAAAGAAAACTTGGGAGTTGCATATATGTCCATAAACAGCAGAGTGGGTAAAGCAAACATGGTATCAATATATAATAAACATTATTCAGATATAAAAATGATAAATTTGAGACATTTGTGGGAAAATAGGTGTCTATTGAGGTTATGTGTCACATGCAAAATAAACAGAAAACAAAAGATGTATTTATGATTACTGATACCTAACAAATACATTATTATACTGGGTTTTTATTTGTCTATGTATTTGAAGAGTCATTTGTAACTCAGTTGGATATATTGACGTGGTCCAAACTAGAAATTGATTAGTTATCATCTATAATTTCTAATTTAGGTTGTACATTATTTACAGTAATAATTTATGAAGAGGAGGCAATGTTGCATACTGAAATGAAATTTTGTTTGAAATACGATGGAAAGAAGTTTGAATCCTGTCACTTCTAGTGTTTTTGTGGTGATAGGAATCTTTGGCTTCATTCACAAATATTTGTGTGAAATTTGACTGAATATACTGTAGGTAAGCACAATGATGCAAAACCTGTCTCTCTTGGGCTGGTCAGGTAGCTCAGGGGATTAAAGCACCTGCTTAGGCAAACGCAGTGTCCGGGGTTCTATCCCTGGCATGCTGTGCTGGCCTCACTGCTGGGGCATTCTGAGGCAGAGAATGAGACTGGGCATGGTGCCTGTAATTCCAGTGCTAGAGAGGCTGAAAACAAGAGGATCATTAGGAGTCTGATCTTTGTAGTGAGACCCTATACTAAATACATTAAAAAATCTGTCTCTCTAAGGCTGAGTCTCTTCAGATTTAAAATTGGGACTCTCTTCTATACTTTCTAAGATGGAAATGAAGAATATGGACGAAACATGAAATAGGAAAATTTTTGTACAGTTCCTAATACGTTCTAATTTCAGAATGACTAAAAGTCCCTTGAATCCTTGGGGCTAGCCATGCAAAAATCCTTATGAAAAACGGTTGTTAAAAGAAACTGGATTCAAAATGGAATGGCTTTTCTATATCATTTTGGTCGGTTTTGATTATGTTGATCCACATAGAAGTCTCATGGCCTACTCACCCTACTTGCACCCACGAATATGTGACTAAAATGTACCTAGGGAGTAGGCACATGCACTTAGAATATTTTAATTCTTTTTAGTATCTTTTCCCTCCCCATTCTTCCTCTGTCTCTGGATTCCCCTCCCCCTTTTCAGTGTGTGTTTGTCACTTATAATGACTATGTTCATTGTATTTGGCACATGTGCATGACACATGTTAAATCTTTTCATCATCTTTAGATCTCCCATCCCCATTAAATTGCTGCTCTCCTTCCTATTTGAAAAATATCTATCTTCTTGGTTTTTTACTAATCCTTTATTAACCCTCTTTATTTGTATGTTGGCTTTGTCTTATGAGTGAAACCATATAGTACTTAAGTTTGTGTGTCTGATATCTTTCACTTAACTTCAATAGACACCCATTTTCCCACAAATGTCTCAAATTTATTATTTTTATGTCTGAATGATATTTATTATATATTGATACCATGTTTGCTTTACCCACTCTGCTGTTTATGGACATATATGCAACGCCCAAGTTTAAGCTACTGTGAACTGTGGTACTATTATTACAGGCATGTTTGTATCGCTGTAGTATAATATTTTTACACTCTCTTGGGAGCACACCTAAAGGAAATTAGCCAGGTCAATGGGAATTTCTATTTTTTTTTATTTTTGAGGTATGTGGACACTGATTTCCATAATGTTTGTACTAGTTTACATTGTCCGAAGCAATGTAGGAGTGTCCCTTTCTTGCCAAAGCCTTGTCAGCACTTGTTATTATTTGATTTCTGGATTTTGGAGTAAAATAAAAAAGTCAGTGTTTTAATTTACATTTCTTTAAAAGCCAGAGAAGTTGAACAATTTTTCATGCGTTGTGCATTTCTATTTCTTCTTCTGAGACGGTGTCTAATTATTTCAGTTGCCCAGTTTTAATTTTTTTGTTTAATTTGGGGTGTGTCAAGATTTTTGAGTTTTGTGTATATTCTAGACATTAATCCTTTTTCTGAGCTTTAGGACACAAAATTTTTCCCCATTCTATAAGTTGTCTTAGCAGTCTGTTGGTTGTTTCCTTTGTTGTGCAGAAGCTTTTGATACCTATTAGCTCCATTTCTTGAAAGGTATGGTTACATCTGATATTTCTCAGTGGCTTTTTTATTTAATCTCTTTCTTGGTAGAAGTAGAATATTGAAGTCATCTACTCTGATAGCATTGGCATTTATTTGGTTCTCTAGAAGCTGCAGTATTTGTTTTGTAGTTTGGTGCTTCAGTATCCAGTCTATATATGTTTACTTGTGCTAGCTCTTTGAGTTGTTTCCTTAACTTGTATTTACTGACTTCTTGACTCTTCTGACCATTTTCAGCTTAAAGTTTACTTTATCTGAGTAAAATTTCTGCCCTTGTTTGCTTTTGAATTCTTGTGCATGATATGTTGTTCTCCATCTTTTTTATTTTTAGTCTATGAATTTGTTTTTTGATTAGATGAATTTCTTGAGTGCCACAGACTATTGGATTCTGGTTTTATATCCAGTCTGCAAATCTATGTCATTTAATTGGGGAGTTGAAGCCATTAAGTTTAAGAGATATTACTACTGAAAGTTATTGATTTATTTCCAATATTCCATATTTTTTTCTATTGATGATTCTTTTAGTTTTGTTTCTTTTTGTGTTTAACTATTTGTGTTTGATGTATTCCCTCCACCTGAATTTTTGGGTTTGTTGTTTCACTCTGGAATATTTTTTTACTTTTTGCAGTACTAGTGAGTAAGAGTATATGTCTTAAACAGTGCTTTGCTAAAGAATGTCCTTATCTGCTGTTATTTTTCAAGAAAATTTAGCAGTATGTATTAGTCTAAGTTGGACATTGTTTGCTTTTGGGCCTTGAAACACTTCACTCCAGGCTCTCCAAGCCTCTAATGTTTGTGCTGAGAAGTCTTCTGCAATCTTAATGGATTCAGAATTGTACAGAAGCAAGAAGTGAAGAGAAGGAATCAAGTAAAGAGAAGAGAGAAAGCAAAGAAGCAACTGCATCAAGCCAAAGAGAAAGAAGAAAACTAGAAGAAATACAATAAAATCTGGAGGGCACACTGGTCAAACATTCAAGCAAGAGAATATCTGTGCAATTCCCATGTGACTGCTGTGCCATAAAGTCTCAGTGTGTACACAGGCCTCTTCTTGCCTTGGTCGCAGCCTGCTGGCCTATAGCCACACCCGCTTCCATAGTGCAAGCAGTGCTTTGGGAGTAGTCAGCTGTACTGTTCTGTCTGTCTGGGGATCCTACCACCTCAATTGTTTTGAGATGAGGTGAATGTGAAATAATTTTCCTGACACTGAACTCTCCTTCACCTTCTGCCAATGACTTATGACTCCTTTGCTTTCTGCTAGGGGAACCTCTGTGTTTTGCTTCAGAGTTTTCCTGATTAGTTTGCCACCTAAAGTTCTCTGTCACAGCCTGTCTTGCTTTTCCTTTGTACTCTAATCCCACACTGACACTCTTTCAAGAATTTTCTTATCCAGCCAGCAGAATTAATTGTAATCTCTGAGCATGCTTTAGGGACCCTCTCCTACTGGCCTGAGTGTGCTGATGTTCACTATTCAGATTTTCCTGCCAACTTATGTTTTACCAATTTCTGTGGAAATAAAGACCTCACTCTGGGCCAGCTGTTCAGTTACACAGTCTCCACTCTGATGCTAGAGGTGTGATCTGTGTTGGGTCCCTACTAGTGGGCTGCTCAAGTGCCTTTAACTGTTTTTAGCCTCTCTATGCCTTGTGTGAGGAGACTTCTCTTGCCTGTGTTGTGCACTGGAGATAATGCCATCAGAGTGCACCATTCCCCAGGTCTTGGAATGATGAGGGATCATGGAGTCTGTTCCAGGAGCCTGGCCTCTGCTGTGCTGGTTTGGTCCCTGAGGATATTTTGGATGGTATCATGATGCCTGTTCTCCAGAGTGAGCCAAGACAGGGACACTGTGGACCAGCTGTGACAGTACCACTTCCCCTTTTCAAAAATCCAGAGTTTTGGTCTGATTTATATGTATCATCTCTCAGATTAATTTTTCTTTTCAGAATTTTACTTTTTCCCCTCCATTTCAGAGTATCTGTATGTTCAGTGAATCCTTTCTGACTCTCTCCAATGAAGTCAGCCATGTTGAATCTCAGTCCATCTGAGTTTTAATGTCAATAGTACTGTACTCTAATTTGCCAATAGGAACGTAAGGTGTTTTGTTATCTTAATTTCCAAATCATTAAGGCAAGTGAAATCCAAATGTATTATGCATAATCAGCAAAAGAAATTGTATACTTTTTCCTTAAGTATATAGAGACTTTTCTACTTACTTCAAATATACTTTGTACATATTTTCATGAAAGGTAAATATAAATAAGTGCAAATGTGTGTGTTCTTCAATCACATCTCTATTGTTTGGCCTGTCATAGTGTCTCTGCTCATCCAGATCAATAGAATTTATATTTTTATGCTTTGTGTATGGTACTCACATTTTTCATATTCATAAATGTGGGTAGGTACCACATTCCTTTAGCAAATGCAAATCTCATAATTTACATTTATAAAATACATGAATTAAGGATATTGCCTCAATATACAGGCATTATCCCTCCATATTCTGATGATGCTGAAATAATTAGATACAATTGATGTGATGACATATTTTTCTCCCCAAATATGCTTTCAATCTGATGTCATTATTTGTAATTTTTCCACTGCCATGTGTTAGAGCAGCACAGAAAATTCTTACTATTGTTTGAATGGTAAAATGATTTAAATAAATCTACATTAACAAAACATATATATGGATTTTATTATTGAGGAATATAGTTATTATGCATAGATGAATACATTTTCCAATCATGCAAAAGCTTTTCCTGAGTCATGAATGTGTCAGGCACAATCTGGAAGTCTTTACTTCAGAGTTCATTATTGATCTACAATGACAAACTTGCCTCTAACTAAGAGTGTGGGTGGAATTCAAATGAATTTCTTGTAGAGACAAGAAATTTCTTTAGGGATAGGACTGTTACTTATAGCACAGGAGGAAATTTATATATGTATGATTCTTTAGGTTTATCTCTACTAGGCTATATAATCAAATGTTTCATGAATTTTAAAATGGCGAAAGATTTATATGATCTGAAGAGAAACCAGAGTACGTCTCATTAATTTTAGAGAGTTTGTAATCTTCATGTGATATATGGAAATACTTAGCAAAATTCATCAAACCAAGCTTTGGTGTGATAATGAGTCAATTTCATTGTTAAGCTACTGAAAGCACTACTTTGATTGGGCTCTGGTACCCACAGGGACATATAATGTTTTCTACAACTCATTTGATGCCAGCTGCCTTTGGATTTATTCTAAAAATTAGTGTAAAGCCTTAGAATTTTGGGTAAATTCATGCATTCGCTGTATTACTTTTCAATGCATGAATGAGTGTGGGTGATATTCTATGAAAATTGATTTACTGTTCGCTCCTTTGTGGCCCTTTCCAATGTAGTACAGAGCAGAGTGCTCATCTGAAATTTTATAGAGGCAAATAAAGTTCACTGAAATTAATAGGCAAGCAGGTAGTGCCCTCTTAAGTTAATATTGATTTCACCATTACTGTAATTTTTAATTTATTTCTATTGGGACCAATAAATAATTTGCATCCAATGAATGGTTGGTGAAAGAATGAACACTACAAAATCATATTTGATCAGGCTATTCTTTATTGGAGTTTTATCCATTCAAATGTGTTTATTGTAAACATTCAGTTTTCTTGAGGGGCTTATAAAAGCAAGATGTGTGCATGTGAACTTGGAATTTCAGAGAATTATATTTTGTTTCCCATGCTTTTCCTTGAGTTCCCTTAGGTTAAGTTTCTTGTATTTAATGTATGACTCTTCTAAAGTTTCATTCGTTGCACTGCTGGTTATGTACATGTTTCTTTTTCGTGAGACCTGTATTTTTCTTCTATTTTCAAATTTTCTGGCTTTATTGCTGAAGCTTATTGCAGATGCATCCTGCCACTAAGATCTTTTCATTTTTCCACTGTAATGTCAGTATCCAACACCTAAAATTTAATGTCCCTTGGTTGTCAGATTAGTTTTGAGAACCATAATCAACTAGATACATACATCACTGATGTTTACATGCAACAGATGGCCTAGCTGGGAGAGGTAGATAAATTTAGCTTCTGTTGGTTATGTATGAGTAATATACTGGAAGGAAATATGTGTCAAAAATTACTTGAAATTTCCTGTACTTTAAAACCTTTGTAAATTGAGTGATCTGGCATATACATGACCTGGCCCTGGGCAAGGGGAAGTTCATGGCTTCAGGATTTGAATCAAGATCCTTGGCACATCAGGACTCTCAGGAAACAGGCAGGTGGCCGATCCTTACCTACCGTCTTTGTTATAGGTAGAACGAGCATTAGGATCTCAGTAAATGATTTCTAAAGATAAAGAAGTGAATGAGTGAATGTATAAATAAATATCTGCTGGGGATAATAGACAAGAACAAATAAAGTCACAGGATACAAAATTTTTTCATATGTCTTTTGGTTAAACACTTCATGACAGAGCCATGTAATAGAAAGTATTGTGTCCATTTTACCCGAAAGAAAGCCAAGGTTCAGAAGCTATGGCAACTTGTTCAAAGTTTCTAGGTAGTCAGTGGTGAAGGCGTGATTTGAGAGTTCAAATTCTCTGCTTCTCTTCTCTTCTCTTCTCTTCTCTTCTCTTCTCTTCTCTTCTCTTCTCTTCTCTTCTCTTCTCTTCTCTTCTCTTCTCTTCTCTTCTCTTCTCTTCTTCTCTTCTCTTCTTTTCTTTTTTGTACTGGAAATCAAATTCAGAACCTTGTGCTTGCCAGGCAGGTACTGTGTCCTTGAGCTATATTCCCAGCCAGCCCTGACTTTTTCTAACCATATCATGTTATCTCTGTTGAGTCTGAATTTGGGGGCCTATCAAATTAACAGAAAGATTTCTGGTTGCTAAATATTTATGGACCTGTAACTTTCCTTGAGGGCATAACCTAGGTCTCCCTTCTACTCCTTAGGAGGGAGGCCCCCTGTTCCCTGCTCTTGGAAAACTCTATGTGACTCCTCTGGGAGCAGAACTTCCAGCATCCTTCAACAAAGAAGGCAATAACCAGTTTAAATATTCACATTTGAAGAGAGTCAGACAATGTGAAATATCTGCCTTTTTCTACTTTTGAAACAAGAAGAAATCTATGTTTTCTTAAAGCTCTAGACATTGAATTCAAATAATTAAAATTAATAATTTAAATAATTTAATAAAATAGAATTTCTCAACTTTTGGACCTGAGATTTTTCCTGGGTACGAAGTGCTCAAAAATAGAATTATTTTCCCATATCCATGCATGATTAGTTTTTAAATATTTATTTTTTTAAGTAATGAAACTAATTTTTTTGCAGAACTGGGGATTGAACTCAGGCCCTTACACTTGCCAGGGAAGCAATTATTCTACTGAGCTATCTCCCTGGACCTGAAACTAATTTGTTGACAGCTGATAATTTTTTTCCAGGTTTGGTGAGTGAACCACTGCAAATAGCCAGAATATTGGAAAGCAAAAGGTCAAACATAAATACAAAAATTTCCTACTTTGATTCATTTAGACCACTTTTTACTTCTACATAAAATGAAGCACCATCCTCTTTAAAAACATTATAATGAAAGATGCTAAGTGAGAGTTTTAATTATAACTTTATTTCAATGGATCTCAGCTGGGTACAGTTTTGGTCCCCAGGGAATATTTAGAAATGTTTGGAAACGTTTTCCTGTGCCAACACAGTAGGGAGAATAATTGGTATTTTGGGCTGGACAGTATTTTGTAGGGGTTGTCCTGTGTACTGTGTGGTGTTTGCCAGCATCCTTGGACTATTCCTACAAGATGCCATGATTTCCACCTCCAACAGTGAAAATCAAATACATCTAAAAACATTGTCAAATGCTCATAGGGAAGAAAAATTCCAGATGAGAATGACTGCTTCTGAGCTTCTGGAAAAGAGACTGATAAATTCCAGTATCTTGGCTATATTTGTAGTCCCACCAACTTTGGCCTAGTTTATATGGTAAGCTAGAACGACAGACTATCTAAGCAGAGGAAACCTGGCAATGGCTGGTATCCCTTGGAGAGTATGATATTACTGCAACAGTACAATGTCATATTAGAAGGCATCAGCTTAGGTAACAGAGAAAAAATCTGAGAAACTTAAATTTAGCTTCAGTATTTCTTACATAATTTGTGATGCAGGAAAGGTTATGACTTCTAGCTGATGTACTCGCTCTTTATAACCAAATAGTGACAAGTTGTCTTGAATAAGCATACCTGTCACATGAAAATAAAGCAGAAACAAAATAGATAGAGGAATATTTGGAGTTCATATTTTTCCAGTTTTAATTTCTACCAGTTTAGTTCTGATTACATTGAGAATCCATGTAATTTAATTTAAAAGTAAATTGATTTGTCATGAGGACATACATGATTCCAGTTTAAATTTCACCTCCTAACTCTAACAGTTTAGGTGTGTGTACTAAAATCTGAGAAATTTTAATTAACTGGAAAAGGGAAACAATAATACCTAACACAGATACTCTTGATTACATTAACATAACCCATTTCTGTGGCCCTCAAATGTGGTCTTTAAACAAGATCTATATCACCAAAGTATCTGATTAGTTTTGTTTAGGTTGAATATATTAAAATATGTGTTTCATTGTTTATGGTTAACCAGTTTCAAATTTTAAATGTGCTTTGAATGAGCGAATGTAGTTGATAGATGTTAGAACTAGTGAGAAAAAACTTACCATCATAACATCTTATAATCTACAGTTTGACAACAGCTTATATTTAATCCTTCTCAGTTTTTCTTACTCCTAAATTTGTTGCCAGATTATGGGAATTTAAACTCTGCTTTTAAATCCTGACACTCATAGACAACTCAACCTATTGATCGTATATTTGGAAAATATGATTATCATTAACAAACTCTCCATAATGAATTTAGTCATTATGAACCATACACATGGACCATTAAAAAACTAATTATGAATGATCCAAACATGAAGGAAAAGGTTGTCCAATCACATTTGAGGTTGCTTTTGCAAGATCGGTCCAATAGAATGCTCTGAGAGATTTTGGAAATATTTTATTTTCTGTGTTATCCAGTCTGCTAACCACCTATCACATGTGGCTGCTGAGCACCTAGAATATGGCTAATGCAACTGTTGAACTGAGCTCGAGTAGTCACATCTGAAAAATAACTGACATGGAGAACCATTCCGAAAGAGTTTGAGGTTGGATTAGGTATGTTTTGCAATATTGTTCTTTCTTAAAGCAAACTATTCTAGAACCTTTCACCTGAGGAAATACATAAAATTATCAGTCAACTTTATGTTTTCTCCTAGCACTACAAATAAGGGAATCGGAACATAGACAAGTGAAAAGTCATGCATTATGGTAGTGATAGGGCAGAAATGGAAAACTAGATCTGTTAACGCATAGACTAGCAGAAAGAAATGATTGAGTTTGAAAAGTATGTGAAATAAACAGAAGGGTACAGCAATAATTTCAAAAATGTCCATATTTACTACCTAGTTAACCAATGCTAAGGTTGAGATTTCTTTGCATAGAGAAAGCCCTTTTGTGAATCAGGCCCATTGTATTCTGCCTACTTCCCTGTTGAAAATTAGGCATTTACCTTTACTTTTTAGTATACGTATGTTTCTGTAAATAATTGACTATATTGCACATTTTGAAATTTTAAATAAGCAATCCATATTTTTCCTAAATGATATTTTTGTCATTATTTATATTGACATTTATAGCTCTATCTTGTTTGCTTTAACTGCTGAATAGCTTTCTATTGTATACGGATATAAATTTATTTATCCAAGCTGTTTCTATCATTCCAATATTTCTATTTTCTCTATTCACAATTTTGTAGGAAATTTTCCATGTTTGGGAGAAGTTAATTTAGTGAGTAAATTAACTGGTGTTATTCTAGCGCAAAATTATAGTCTTAAAGCTTTGCTATTCAGTGGCTGAAATGTGCTGCCAATCTGACTGCTGAAGTTGTTTCAATGACTTTGGATTGATAGAAATCACAACTGATACTTTTAATGCTTTTTTAATATAGGGTATATTTTAAGTGTTTTATTCATATCTAATTCTCAAAGTCTCATGGAAATGATTTTTCTTTATTTTTACATATGAAGTAATTAGGCACGGAAAATATTAAATTACTTTGCTAATATATTAGTTTTCTCTTGCCGCTTAATAAATTACTACAAACTTAGTAAACACGGGCACATTTTTTTTGCACTGGAGTTTTTGTGGAGTAAGTTATTGGCATAGTTTAACTGGGTCCTCTGCTATGTTGCAATCAAGATTTTGACCAGCTGCATTCATCAGTTTGCAATTACAGAACTGAGGATCCTGCTTACTTGTTGGATATTTATTGGATTCCAGTAATTAGCTTCTGGAGACCCCTGAAGTTTCTTGCCACATGGTCCTGTTTCAATATGGCTGCTTATTTCTTTAACACTAAAAGAATCTGAATCTGTCTGTCTGTCTGTCTCTCTCAGATTGCTAAAATGGAGAATATAGTCAAAGGAATGATATACCAGTATTTTTGTCACATTCTATTAATTAGAAGCAAGTCATGGGATTCACTCACACTCAAGGGGAGGGTATTACACAAAGGATATTATGGCTTATGTTGTGTCTAGGTGTCCCCCTAAAACCTCATGTAATCATAGGTGGACTTTTTCAGAGGTGCTTAGATCTAGAATATGTGATGTTGGGATTAAGGGCATGTGATTAGTAAATTGGTCCACTGATCCCTTTGGGACCACCCTAATCCTGATAGCGTAAATAGAATGTATATGAAGGGCAGAAAGAAGTTCCTAACGTACTTCACTTGTGCTCACCTGCCAACTTGCTATGGACTATTTCTCCTCTTTGGTGCCCCTCAGCCACACCACCCTGCTTGGAGCCAGCAACTATGAACTGAACCTGTATGAACTGTGAACAAAATTAAACCTTTCCTTCTTTAACTTGAGGTGTCGGGACTTTGTCTCTGCAATGAGCAAAGCAAATAACACAAAGGGGCAACTCTTTGGCAGTTATTTTAGATTGGTGCCTGAGCTAAGATTCAAACTGATCAGTTTAACTGTAGCATCTAGGCTCTTAACTGTTATGCCACAGTACCTGGAAAATACTGCTTAATGCTATAATATTAATGTTTGATATTTACTATTTAATGTACTAAATAATGTATTTATAGTAATTATAATAGCTATAATTATATTCACAAAATCTCCATAAACACAACTTATCTATTGCTAAAATATTGTTATGTAAAAAATCACTCTAAAACTTGGATCCATGTATGCTAATTACTTTTCTCCCATTGCCCAGACACAATACCAGACACCCATTGTTAAAGGAAGTAAAGTTTATTTAGCTCATAATTTGTGGAGGTTTTTGTCTATAATCAGCTGGCTCCAAGGCAAAGTAGTACATGGCAGAAGAGGGACAGTTCCTGGCAGCAGAAAGACAACAAAAGCAACAAGATAAAAAAAGTACAAAGAACAAGTCTTCTCTCCTCCATCTTATTGTATGCAGGCTACCTGCTCCAGGGCAAGTGTAACACTCACACCTATAATACCAGTATTGGACCATGAATCAGTCACAACATTCTAGAAGCCCACCCTTATGACTGTGTGAAGCTTTAGAAGATCATCTAGAAAAAATCTATAATGTTCCACCCCTGAGTCCCCAAAGACTTATCCACATCCCTTTATACAAAAGGCATTTAATCCACCTCTAATAGTTGCCAAGTACCTAACAGTTTCAGCATTGCTAAGGAGTCTAAGACCCAAGTCTCCTCTGAGATTTAAGGTACTCTTAGCTGTGGGCTCCTATAAAAATGAAAAGAATGTTTACCTCTCCTAACATTCAGTGGATAGATAGATATTTCCATTCCAAAGTTAAAAACAGGGGGATAAAAAGAAATGGGACTGAAGCAAGACCAAAATCCAGCAGT
The DNA here is from genome assembly GCA_004027165.1 of Ctenomys sociabilis. Classification (NCBI taxonomy): domain Eukaryota; kingdom Metazoa; phylum Chordata; class Mammalia; order Rodentia; family Ctenomyidae; genus Ctenomys; species Ctenomys sociabilis. The sequence goes on along the minus strand of PVKA01011770.1, from coordinate 21,419 downwards.
GTGAACATTAAGTCTTGTGGATCCATATGGAGTGCCTGAAGCAAATTTGTGGCAAGTTGTAAGCTCCACTGCTGGCGGCTGTGACTCCCATGGCTTTTCTCTTGGGCTTGAATTGCTTCATCGCACATTTTCTCAAATGATGCACATTCCTGGATTCTCCAAATTTCTGGGATCTACAATGCACCTTTAGTTTCGTCCTCACAACTTCACATATCACCCTCTCAGGAGCACGTTGCCTGTCCTTCATGCTTTCTTCTGAAATCTGTGTGGAAGCTTTCTTAACCACAGAGCTCTTACTTTTTGTATGCACCTAAAACCAATGCCATGTGGATGATTCCAAGGTCCACTGTCAGGTGGAGAAGTAGCCAGGCTTTCTTCTCTCTTGGTGGTAGGGGTTGAGTACTTGGATCACTGAGCACTTTGAATATGCTTCTGAGGAACAAATTCTCTATGCTACCACCATTCTGGAACATGGTGTAGCTACTGCCATAATGGAGCATGGTGCTCTGGGGATTTTTCCTGAAAACAAAATCTTTCATTTTTACAGTTTTGAAACTGGAAATGGTGGACTTCCAGCTTCTTATGATGCCCTCAGGTCTTCTTTCCTATCCTTTGGTTCCTTACTTAAAATCAAGATTTCTTCTGTTCCTCTTTTGTAGTCTGCAGCTTTATTGAAGCTTTTTTTCCTGGCCTAACTCACGACATTTTAAATCATCCTGCTTAGTTCTTTGCTCTTTATTCATAACATAAATCTGGCTAAAAGCCCTCCACAATAGCCATGCCACTGCCTCAACATTCAACTATCTTGAATTTTTTTCTGCTAGTTTAATTAGTCTGCCACACTTAAATTTAGCTTCAGGCAGTCTCTGGACAGAAGCAAAATACAGACACACCTTTTTTTTTCCCAAGCCACAACATAGATTGTCTGGTGCTTCTTTCCCGTAGAAACTTCAAAATTTTGGTCTTCGCCGTCATTTCTATCAGCTTTCTGATCTTCTGAGCTCTTGCCAGAATCTCCCATACAGAACATCCTAAGATATCAGCACTACTCTTTCAGGAGATATTTCCAAGCCTTTCCAAGCTCTTCCCACAAGCCACTCTCAAAGGGTCTTGAACCACATGGTCAAGTATAGTCATAGCAATGACCCTGCTTCTTAGGTTCCAAATTACATCTTAGTTGCCTTTTTCTTGTTTCAGACACAAAATATTTGACATACAAAGTTAAAGAATGAAAGATTTATTCATCTCATCATTTGTGGAGGTTTCAGTCCAAAATTAGCTGGCTCCAAGGCAGCATGGCATGGCATAGGGGCAAATGTTAAAGGCAGTGGAAGAGAGCAAAGGCAACAAGAGAAATAGGGGAGGAGAGGGAGAGCAAGCTTCTTTCCCCACTTTAGTATTATATGCAGGCTATCTGCCCCAGGGTTGGGTAGTGCTTACATCTACAATCTCATCATTGAACCAAGAATCAGTCACAAACACTAGAAGCCCATCTCATGACAACATGAGGGCTCGGAGGAACATCTATACTCAAACCATAACACCATGTAGAAACACATATTTGTATTTCATATGTCTACTGTTTTAAATGTAGGGTGGGCTTTGTTGAATGATTTTCCTGATCTCAATCTATGTATCCATGGATTGGCTAAGGGTGACCTTTTCTATTTATTTATTTTTATTTTACTTTTGTTTTATTGAAGTACAAATATCGATGAGACTGTTTTAAGATACTTTGACAAGATGGATTTCATAAATTAATACATTGCAAACTGTTTTCATAATGTTTTGGTATCATAAAAGGTGTATACATGATATTATACTTACAGACATTATTATATTGTATGTCTCTTATCAGCAAATTAAGACTGTAGCTGTTTGCGTATGTTATTTTTTATACCTGAATTACATCAAAGATTCAGTAATTAATACTTTCTACCTTGTTATTTTCCTAGCGGTTGTCCATAGTACTAGAAGCCAACATAATATCCTCTCCAACCACCATTAGTGCAAATCTTGCCCCTCATAGAATTATATAGAAGCACAGCGTTATCTATCCCAACTGTACTGTCCATACACACACATCATGATTCTTCCATTCTATACCCCTTCCTTGCTCTACACCTGTCAGAGATGGGCACTCCATTATCATTCAACTAACTTAGGTGCTTGAACTCGAGACTTAATACTTTCCAAATGTCTCCTATTGACTTCCTTGATAAGTGAGCTAGTGTAGACATGCCTTTTGCATGGTGACAAAAAAAGCCAGAAAAAAACCTCAGAAACCTCTTGAAATATGGCCTTTGAACTCATAATTACCACACCTACCTCATTCTTTTCAATAAAACAAGTCACATGGCTGAGCTCAGATACCATAGGTAAATAGACTGTTTCTTTAGAGAGAATTTCAGAGTCACCTGAGCATTAGGAACACTAATCTCTAATTTCTTCTATGAAAATGGTGAATTTGTTATTTGGGTCAGACAACACTTGGATATGAACGAATTTATGCAAATTTTTGGGCTATATTTTTGTAAAAGAGCTTTCACCATTTTTCATATACTACTTAACTTTTAGCCTAGAAATTTCAGTATGTTGTGACTCAGTTGTGTCCCAAATTTTCTGATCAAGGAGATTGTGGGGCCACAGAGAAAATTGATCAATGATGTAGAGTGTGCCTAAGGAGAGTTACATAGAGAGAAAACATTCTCTCAGGCTTTCACAGACAGCAAATTGGTCAAGCAATGGCCGTGATTCATCCACATGGTTGACACTGAAGATCTACAAACTGTGGGACAGGGTTTCAGGGTAAATCCTGAAGGGATGTGACTAACATTATCAGATACAAAAGTTATGTTTCTTGGTATATAGATCTTGCTTTATCATGTTCTTAACCATCTAGCAGAAAACTATAAAAACAAAGTCTTAAAAAGTAAAGCCATATTAATATACTGAGCTGTAAAAGGCTCAAGTCAACAACTTCTGACATTGCCAGTCTTACAGAAAACCCACTACTATTATGGGCTACTTGAGTATATTGGAATATTTTGCTGAATTAATGCACTTACAGTATTTAAATGGCAATGAAATACCCTTTCCTGACAAAACTAAACAAAATAATGGGATACAATTAAACGACCATTTTGTGTCTGTATATTCAAAAGAGTTAGGATAGATATATAGCTACTTTCTCTTAATTCAATGAGAAGAAATACCTGAACTAATGGTGTTTGGGCAGGATATCATGTCTTCATCTTGTCCTATGAATAACCACTAAGAAGACAACAATATGCAATGTATTAATTATTGAAACTGTCCTATTAATTAGTTTTGAAACTGTCTCATGCTATTTGTTTCTCAATAAAATTAAGAACAAATAAAAAAATAAAATTTGTTCTAAGTAACTCAAATTACTACCTCCACCTTATCAACTGAGAACTGGAAACCGACTTCTTGCATCTTTTTTTGCCATAGCTAGAAGTGAAAGAAAAATACTTGTCATTTTCTGTCTCTGTAGTAGAGAAAGTCTTTACATCCAGTAAACCTGAAGGGTTTGGCAATAAAGTTTATTGTTCAGACTTATTTTATGATCTTGTGGATAATGTCACTATCAAAGATTTGTGGATAATGCTATCTTTTCTCAACCAAGTAAGTGGGTTAAAAATGGCTATATTCAGAGTGTGCCCATGGAAGAAATGTTTATCACTATCAAAATGGCTTAGTCATTAAACATTGAGCCAGGTAAGGTGATGCTGAGGGAATTACCCCATGAATCTGAGATTGTAGAAAGAAAACCTGTATAGGAAAGGGCTGAAGTTACTGGAAAAAGAACTAAACATGTATTTTCAATCTTGTCATGGACATAAGGTGCTCTGTGATTTTTGGCGTGTCACTCTCACTTCCAAATTGCAGGTTGTTCAACTGTGAAAAAATACATTAAGAATTAGTATCTTAAAGCCTCTTTTATAACTGAAGAGAGAAATAAAACTATTTCCTCATTCATTCTTGTCCGACTTCTTCCTTCATTTACATAGTGATAATTCCTTGGGAAACTCTCCTTCTCTCCCCTGGGAATAATTCCTTCCTTCTAATGCATCTATACTATCAGGCTCTAATTTTGGTCAACACTATAAATCAGGAATCAGTGAACCCTACACCACAATCCAAATCCAGCGACTGTTTTTTGAAAAGTTTTACTGGAACACATCTATGTCTATTAACTTCTATGTTGACGATAGGTGCTTTCCTGTTAAAATATCCAAGTTGACTAGCTCCAACAGATAGGCACCAGAACAGCATATGTAGCTGATCTGATTTCTCCATTCATGTTTCAGCAGACATTGGTCTTTACTTCCATGTGCCTGTTTCTTGCTTTCTGTGCCCCCTTGACCATAAGTCCAGAAAGCCAGAATATAGAATGGACTGCTGTGGTGAGCCCTGGTATACCATCTTAGGACTGCAAATGCCTACTGGCTCAGCTTTAAACTTCAAACAGGAGCTTCAAAGCAAGAATTCTATTTAGAGGGTTCAGGGACATGGATTCATAAAAGATGCTGAATAAATTATCATTATTATGACCATTAAACACTGAACAAGATTTTCTTAGGAGGTAATTATGCCTTTAGGTTATCTTAGAAGCTTCATTAACTCAGGTTTCTAAGATAAATACTTATTTCAGAATATCCTGGAGGACAAAGCCTAATAGTTTGAAAGAGTTCAATTTCTTGGGGTAACACTTTACTCCGAATCTGACTTCATGAATACCCTAATCATTCTTCTTTTGTAGTGTTTGAGACAGAGCCTGGGCCTTGTGCACACTGGGAAAATGTGCTACCATTGGTTATATAACTGGCCACGAATGAACTAGTTTAATGTTCAGAAGTCTTTAGAGATTTCCCATCTTAATGAACTGTAGGTAAAGAGAGTTCTAGCTCTAGAAAACTGAAAATTGTTTCACCCATCTTCCCAGCTTCACTATAAACACAATGAGGGCAAAGACTACCCCAGGCTTTTCAAAAACTTTCTTTTAAGGCACACCTTGATTTGTGAAACATGGTAGTCCATCAACAAATATATATATATATATATATATATATATATATATATATATATATATGTGTGTGTGTATATATATATGTATATATATATGTGTGTATATATATATGTATATATATATATGTGTGTGTGTGTGTGGTGTGTGTGTGTGTATAATATATATTACATATGTATATATAATATATATTACATACATATATATATTATATTCTGTACTAACTAAACTTACTGACTTCATTTTTTTATTTTACTGAAGAACAAATAGCAATGAGACAGTTTCAAATCAAATTAGTAGGACAGATTTAATAATTAATACATTGCATATAGTTTTCATTGTGGTTATTTGTTGTACAAGGTGCATACATGATATTTTATTTACAAACACTATTAGAGCAGATGCTTCTGATCAATGAATTAAGATAATATAGCTGTATACTTACCTTTTTTTAAAGCTGAATTATAATACAGTTTCAATAATTAATACTTTTTACATTGTTATCTTCCTAGTGGTTATCCATAGTACAAAGAGCAGACAGGATATCCTGTCCAAGCACTATTAGTGAAAATCGTTCTTCTCATAGAATTACACAAAAGTACTGCATATTTATCCTAACTGTACTGCTTATACAAACACAGAATGGTTCTTCCTTTGCATCCCCCCTTTTTTGTTTAGTCCTGTCAAAGATGGGTATTCTATTGTTATTCAAATATTAAAGGTGCTTAAATTCAGTGAAACAATGCAACACAGTCCAGCAGTCCACAATATTAATTGGTAGTATGAAGAAATTGTTTACTAGATCCATTTACAGCTAAGCTTGTTATTATGGCCTTATTTTATATAGGACATTTTTATACTTTTCTGCTCAATGCTTAAGACCGAGATAAAGTAAGACCTGTATAACAAAAACTGTAACTTTTAGAGCCGGGCGTGGTGGCGCATGCCTGTAATCCCAGCACTCGGGAGGCTGAGGCAGGAGGATTGTTGTGAGTTCGAGACCAGCCTGAGCTACAAAGTGAGCTTAAGGCCAGCCTGAACTGCATAGTGAGACCCTGTCTCAAAAAGAAAAAAAAAAAAAACTGTAACTTTTGTATCAGATGAGGTCAGTCAAGTCTCCTCAGGATTTATCCTGTAACCCTGTAACTCACTTTGTAGATCCTTTGTCAGTACCAGCTATATGGATGAGTCATGGCCATTGCTTGACCAGTTTCCTCTCTGTGAAAGCCTGAGACAAAGTTTTCTCTCCATGTGACTCTCCTTAAGAACACTATAGATCATTGATCACATTCCTCTGTGGCTCCATAATCTCCTTGTTCAGAAAATCTGGGGCACAAGTGAGTTCCATGATGTTACAGTACAGGTTCTTCTATATCCTGAGTCTTCACTGCCCTTGAAAGGCTTGGGCTAAAATATTTGCTGACCTTGTAGTCTTTCCATTTTTCCAATTTTTGATCTGAAAAATTAGATTGTTAACCATCCAGAAGAGAAGCTTATTATTACCCTGCAACACATACAGTTCAGTATACCTTAACAATCTTACTAAGTTCTTTTTAGTTGTTATACCTTTCCTTATGTATTATTTCTTTTGATTTCTTACACTAGGGAGACTATATGATATTTGTACACATGTGTCTGGTTTATTTCACTTACGAGTATATGTTTGAGTGGCATCCACATAGATACAAATACTTCAAGTTCATAATTCTTTATAGCTGAGTAATATTCCATTGTATAAAAATACCACATCTTTTTCAACCATTGCTCATGTGCTGGGCATCTTGGTTGTTTCCAAGATTTGGCTATCACAAATTGTGCTGCTATAAACATAGATACACGTATATTACTATGATATAATGTTTTCAGTTCCTCTGGGAAAATTCCAGGTAGGGGGATAACCGGCTTGAATGGGATTTCTGGAAGTCCTACACTTTTGAGGAGTCTCCACACTGATAACCACAATGGTTGCACAAGTCTACATTCCCACCAGCAGTGGAGAAGTGTTCCCTTTTCCCCACAACCTCTCCAACATTTGTTGTTGGCTGATTTCTTTATGATAGCCATTCTTTCTGGAGGGAGTGGTATCTCAGTGTTGTTTTTATTTGCATTTCACAGATGGCTAGCGATGTGGAGTAGTTTTTCATATATTTATTTGCTTCTTTAATTTCGTCCTCTAAGAAGAGCGTATTCATCTCAGATGTCCATTTCTGGATTGGGTATTTATGTTTGAGGGCCCTAATGTATCTTAGTTCTTTATTAATTCTGGAGAGCAGACCTTTGTCCGAGTGCTTGTTAGTTAAGATATTTTTTCAAAATTTGCATGTTGTCTTTTCACTTTGTTGATAATTACTTTTGATGTGCACAAACTTCTCAATAAGTGTTGATCCCAGTTGTTAATTCATTCAAGTGTTCCCCATGTGAATACATGTTTGTTCATGAACTTTTTGCCTACCCCTATGTCATCAAGAGTTCCTCCTACTTTCTGTTCCAGGAGATTGTTTCTGTTTTAATGTTTAGATCTTTAATCTATTTTGACTTTAGCTTAGTGCATGGTGATAGAGCTGGGTCAAGTTTTAGTTTTCAGCATGTAGAAAGCCACATTTTTTCAGCACCGTTTGTTAAAGAGGCTATCTTTCTTCCAGTGAGCTTGTTTGGCCCCTTTGTCGATGATCAGGTGGCTGGGTGTTTTCGCAGATGTCTCCGCATCTTCTCATCTATTCCATTGATTCTCAGGTCTATTTTGTAGCCAATACCATGTTGATTTTATCATAGTGGATTTGTAGTATAATTTCAAGTCAGGAATTGTGGTGCCTCCTGCCTTGTCTTTGGTGGCCAGAATTGCCTTTGCTATTCTAGGTCTTTTCTGGTTGCAAATAAATTTTAGAAATGATTTTTTCTAGGTGTGGAGGTATGTTGGTAGCAGTTTGATAGGGACTGCATTAAATCTGTACAGCAATTTTGGGAGTATACCCATCTTCACGATGTTGGTTCTTCCTGTCCAGGAACATGGAATATTGTTCCATTTTCTGAAATCCTCTATGATTTCTTCTCTTAAGGTACTGTAAATTTCGGTAAAATTTGACTTCCTTGGTTAAGTGAATTCCAAGGTATTTCTTTTTCTGCAGTGATACAGTAAAATGTATTCTTTGTATAGTTTCCCTCTCAGTGTGTTTGTTATCTGTGTAGATGAATGCTATTGACTTTTGAGTATTGACTTGTATACTGCTATGCTACTGAATTTGTGTATCAGTTCTAGTAGCTTCTTGGTGGAATTTTTTGGGTCTTCTAATAAAGTATCACATCATCTGCAAATAATGATAATTTAACTTCTTTACTTATTCTTATTCCTTTTATTTCTCCCTCTTGTCTAATGGCTGCTGCTAATGATTCCAAAACTATGTTGAATAGGAGGGGTGACAGAGGACATCCTTGTGTTGTCCCAGATCTGAGAGTAAAAGATTTCCCTTTTTCCCCATTTAGAATTATAGTAGCCATGGGTTGTCATAGATGACTTTCATCAAATTGAGGCAGAGGCCTTCTTTTAAAATTTTGTGTAGGAATTTGAACATGAATGAGTGTTCGAATTTGTCAAAAGCTTTCTCTGCATCAGTTGAGATGATCATGTGGTTTTTAGGTTTAAGTCTATTAATATAGTGTATTATATTTATAGATTTTCAAATATTGAACCATCCTTACATCCTTGGGATTAATCCTACCTGGCCATGGTGTATGATCTTCTTAATGATTTGCTGTATTCTATTTGCTAGGATTTTATTGATGATTTTTCATCTATGTTCATGAAGGAGATTGGTCTGTAGTTCTCTTTTTTGTTGTGTCTTTCCCTGGTTTTGGAATCAGTATAAATCTTGCCTGCATAAATGATTTAGAGAGGATTCTTCCTTTTCAATTTCAGTGAAGAGTTTGAGGAATATCTGGATTACATCTTATATAAATTTCTTGTAGAATTCATCTGGGCATCCATCAGGACCTGGACTTTTCTCTGTGGCAGACTTTTTATTACATTTCGTATTTGGTTACCTGTTACTGGGTTATTGAGAGATGTTATATCTTCTTGGTTCAGTTTTGGTAATTTGTACCTTTCGAGGAATCTGTGCATTTCTTCTGTGTCTTCTATTCTGTGAGGGCAAAGATTCTCTAAGTAGCTATTGATACTCTTCTGAATTTCTGCTGAGTCTGTGGTGATTTCACCCTTTTCATTCCTTATTGCATGTACTTGAACTTTTTCTTTCCTCTTTTCGATGAGGTTGGCTAGAGGCTTATCAACTTTATTTAGTCTTTCAAAGAACCAACTTTATGATTTGTGGATTCTTTGAACTGTTTTCTTCATCTCAATTGAATTAATTTCTGCTCTAATCGTTATGATTTCTTCCCATCTTTGGGCTCTGGGTTTGGTTTGCTCTTCCTTTTCTAGACGTGGGTAGTTCAACATTAGTGTGTTTATTTGTTCGTGTTCTGTTTTCCTCATAGCTAAGGTTTTCCCTGTGATAACTGCTTTCATTGCATTCCATAATTTCTGATAAGTTGTAGTTGAATTTTCATTGAACTGTAGATATTGTTGATTTATTGTTTAATTTCATCTGTGACCCATTGATTACTAAGAAGGGTGTTGTGTAATTTCCATGTAGTTAGAGGGTTTTTACAGTTCTTTTTGTTGTTTATTTCCAGTTTTATTGCACTGTGGTCGGATAATGTGCATGTGTTCTTGCATACACTTAAGCATATTCTATGGACTAGTATGTGGTCTATTTTAGAAAATGACCCATGTGCAGCTGAAAAACATGTATATTCAGCTGTTGTTGGGTGGAACATTCTGTATATGTCCACCAGATTCATTTGTTCCATGCTCTGGTTCAGTTCTGCTACCTCTTTGATAATTTTTTGTCTGGTTGACCTATCTTTTTGAGATGAGGGGGAGTTAAGTTCTCTTATTAAGATTGTGGTCTTGGATATAAGATTTTTCGTGTCCATTAAGATTTGTGCTAAATAGTTGTGTGCTCTTGTGCTTGGTGCATATATATTTATGAGTGTTACCTTTTCCTCTTGAATTTTTCCCTTAAGTAGTAGATAGTGGCCTTGTTTATTTTACTTGATCATTCTTAGTTTGAAGTTGAGACTATCTGAGAACAGAATTGCTAACCCTGCTTTTTTTCCTGAGGTGCTGAATCATGTAATATTGTTTTCCACCCTTTGCCTTTCAGCCTATGAATTTCTTTATGGGTTAAGTGTGTTTCTTGTATGCTTCATATTGTTGGATTTTGTTTCCTAATCTACTGTGCCAGTCTATTTCTCATGATTGGTGAATTGCGTCAATTTACATTGATTGAAATGTGTTAACTTATGATTGTCATAGTATTTACCTGCTGTTGTTTCTTCCTTTTTGTGTTTAATTGTTTGTCCTATTTAGTGGGTTCCTTCTGTTCTCATTCATGGAATTCTGTTCATTGTGGTCCTTCTCTAGAACATTTTTCAGTAGCCTGTGTAGGGATGGCTTTGCCATCATAAAATTCTTTAGTTGTTCTTTGTCATGGAAGTATTTCACTTCTCCATTGAACTTGAGTTTGGCAGCATATAGCCAATGGGCTAGAATTTGTTTTCATAGAGGACTTGAAGTTCTCTGCTCCATGCTCTCCTTGCCTTCATGGCTTGTGATGAGAAGTCAGCTGTAATTCTGATTGGTTTTCCTTTGAATGTGATGTGCTTCTTTTCTCTAGCACCTTTCAGTATGTTTTTCTTGTGTTGGATTTCTGGGATCTTCACTATTATATGTCTCAGTGTGTTTTTAGTTGGATTGAAGTTATTTTGAATTCTGTCTGATTCTATTACCTGAATGTTAGTTTGTTTCTTCATATTTTGGAAGTATTCTGCTATTACTTCTGCCCATATTCTTTTTATATCCTTTGTATTGACTCTTTCTCATTGATGCCTATTAATCTCACATTGTTCATCTTTGCTTCATTGTGCATGTGATCAATTATTTTTCTGCATCCTCATTGTTTTAAAGAGATCCTTTCTCACCTTTTCACTGTGTGCACCAGCATGCATGATCTGAGACTCTGTCTTCGCTTTCACTCAAATGGTTTTGTAGACTTGTGATTGAGATTTTGAGTTGTTCTGTATCTCTTTGACTCTGCTTCATGTCATCTATTTCTTTCCTGTACTGCTCATTGAAGGAATCTGTCATATTTCTATTCTCCTCTATTTTTTTGTATCAATGTCTTCTTTAGAGGTAGCTATTAATTCTCTTACTTCAGTTTTTTCCAAATTGGGTTTCCTCCATATATTTCTGTATTTGATTCTCTACTTTAGATGCTATGATTTCAAATATTTTTTTTATTCCAGAAATTATTTCTACTTTGATTTCCCCTTTACCTTTCTGCTCTTGTTTCTTTGCTTGTGAAGCTGTTAATTCATATGTTTCAGCTGAAATAGTGTTCTCTGCACTTGTTTTGGGTGGACATTGGGTTTCCCTCATGCATTTCTGAATTTTCATTACTTCAGATGCTATGTATTAAAAATTTCTTCTTTTATTTCTTGCGTTAATTCTGGTCTGAGTTCTTTTATACCTCTCTGCTGTTGTTTCTTTGCTTCTGACTCTGTTAATTCATTCATTTCTGCTGAGCTTGTGTCCTCTGCACTTATCAGTGGTGGAATGGAGGCCTGAGATTGCATTTTGCTCCTTGTCTTTCTCATTTTGTATAACACTGACCTCTGTCCTTTGGTGTAGAGCTTTGCTGCAGTTACAAGCTTAGCATGTAATGAGATTTGGGTGCTGATTTATGACTTTTGAGATTATCTTGTTATTCCTGACCTGGATTGAGCTATCGTGTTCAGCTCCTTTTTGCTGTAGCCCTTCTGGCACAATTGTGAACCTGTGGTTCCCCTCTGTGGTGCTTCTGGCCCAGGGAGCACTGAGGAGCACCAAAGATCTCCCAGACACTCATTGGGCTGTGCTGGGCTGGATCAGTGGCCAGAAAAGTCCCAAATATGCTCACTTGCTTGGCGGGCTTGGGGGCAGTCCTCTGCATGGTGCGGTGTGCGAGGAAACAGAAAATTCTCCCACACACTTTTTAGGTTGGGTTCGGGTGGATCGGGGCTGCAAGAGTCACAAAAGTTCTCACTCAGTGGACTTGTGGGCAGGGGCTCCTTGCAGGGCAGGCCAGGCTGGGGTGTATCAGGTTAAGAGAGTTTTAAATATTCTTGCTTGCACGGAGGTCTTGGAGGTGGGGCTCTGGATGGTGCAGCACACCAAGAACCTGAAAGTTCTACCACACACTCACTGGCTAGGATTGGCTGGATCAGAGGCCAGAAGAGTCACAAATGCTCTCACTTGGTTGGCGGGCTTGGGGCAGGGACTCCGGGGAGTTGCATGGCAGGCCGGGCTGGGGTGGATCTGTACTTACTGACTTTAAACTATACTTAGAATTCTGACTGTAAGGTGAAAAAGCCTTTAAATGAAAAAAAAAATCTATTAATACTAATGTGAAAAACTATGCTGCACTCCACTCCACCTGAGGCCTCAATTATATTTTTACACATAGAACAATGAAGATAAGCTCCTGCAAGGAACAAATAATTTGAAAGTAAGTGAATACTGTTTGATATAAAATACAATGAAAGCTTATTTTACTTCACAAAGGAGAGGAGTATGAGGGATCTGTATATATTCTTATCGCATATTAACCCTTTTTATTTCTCTTTCTTTCTTCTCTTTCCTTCCCCCTTCCCATCTTCACAAATGCTACCTGTTTCCTATCATCTCTCATCTGTTTTACTCTTTAAGTTATTCATAATTTGGGTCTTTCATATAAGATAAACTGTAAGATATTTAACTTTCTGTGTCCAGTTTATTTAATTTAGTATTATGGTCTCATGGTGTATCCATTTTCCTACAAATGACTCAAATTTATTCTTCTTTGTTTATGGTTGAATAGCATCAAATTGTCATACTTTATCTTTCTGCCCATTTTTACCCTTCTCCAGAGAACACAGTTATCTTGCACTTCTGCTAGCCTTGGAAGTATTATAGTACAGCAAAACACCTATAGCAATGATGGTGAACCTCTTAGTTCTTTCAGTGATACAGCCAGACACACATGATATTGGTTTGCCACTGCTGACCTATAGGTTGAAATGAAGGTTAACTATTTTCAGAAAAGTTTTTTTAAAAAAGAAAAAAATTAAAATGTGTGGGAAGAGTTTATGCATCCAAAAGTTAGGAAGCAGATCTGGAAATAATTTCTCTTTACTGAGTATATGGACGGTATGTAAAACATTTGGCTTTATCCAAATAAGACAGGAAATTCAAATAGGTTCCATATGATTTTCACTGACTGGGAATCTATTGCTCTGAGTAAATGTTAAATATATTTTTTTCAGAAATAGTAATGTTAATATATTATTTCTTCCTTGTATTTGCTTTGTGTGCTTCAGGGAGAAAAACGTAGCTACATCAAAGCAAAATAAAAAGTGGACTTACATGGTCGGGTAGATGGCTCAGTAGAATAAGCACTTCCCTGGCAAAAGCACAAGGCTCTGAGTTCAATCCCTGGTTCTGCTGAAAGAAAAAAAAAAGAACTTTCAAGAATTCTTATAAAGACAGTTATTAAAGCACAGCCAATGTGTGAAGTATTTAGTGATCATCTGTGTCTGAGTAACCAGAAGGCCTGCATTGGTTCTCTATTGATGAATACACACAGCTCTGTCAAAATCTTACTCACTTCAGCTCGCTGGAGCAAAGCCTGAAACCGGTTGATTTCCTGCTCAAAGAGGAAAACGAGGGCACAGTAGGGAGAAGGGTTGGCTCCAAAGACCCCTACAGACTAGTGTTTTCCCCTCCACTCCCATCTGTCTACCCAGATGTCTTTTGCCTTACTTCCTTTCTCTCCTGTGATTCATTGAATTCTCAGTTTTGAAAGCCTCAAAAATAGTTTGAAAAGAAAAGTAGAACTGCAAACCTTAGTTTGGAGATTGAAAAATATTTTCTAATGAACATAGATATGTTGTATATATTATGGGATTTATTGTGGTATACAGTGTGTACATATTATTATGATACTTAGCATTTTTCTTATATCTTTGTGTTTGGAGGCTTCAACTTTTAAATCTTCATAAAATCCATGATAGGTTATTATTGTGAACTATAGTTATCCTCTTGTGCCACTGAATACCAGAACTATTCTTATTTAAGGGTAGATAGATATTCTTTTTTTTTTTAAATGTTACTTGATACAGGGTTCTATATGCAGTTCAGAGTTGTAGTAATCTTCTCTCAGCCTCCCCAGTGCTGGGGTCACAGGCATGAACCACCACTCCCACTTCTATGGCCAGCATGGTATGCAGTACTGGGAATCAAACTTAAATCCTTGTACTTGCCAGGCAGGTGATCAGACTGCCCAGCTATCTCCCCAGTCCTAGATAGACATTCTCATGCAACATTTTCTGTATCTCAATTTTTACCTTATAGCAAAGTTACTTTTTAAAGTATTTCCTCTCCTAGAGTAAAAGCAACTGCTTATGACAACATTTTTACCAGTTTTCATTGCACCACCTCCTATGATTTGCACATACAAGGCACTCAATAAAGTATCTCTTGAAAATATACATAGAGGCCACACAGAGACTGAGAGATGGCTAATATTAAAGTCCTCCATTCTATTCACATGCAAACTCATACATTTACATGTACGTTGGTATCCCAAAGAAATATCCAAGTATATGGCTTAGTATTGTGGATTATCTCCTTGAAATATACAGTAAACAAATGCTTGGTTTCCCGTTATAATCATTTTCCATTGAATGAAGTATCATGACTCTAACACAGTGCAGTATATACTCCATAGCACTGATTTTCTGTATTCATCTGTTGTAATGATCTTGATTCTCTGCATTCATCTCCACATACGTGTACTGTGAAGATCTTCCTGAAACCCCTTGTCAATATATTTGTTTTCGGATCTCTTACATTACTGGCCACAGCTCATTTGTGGGTTGCAGTACATCTGTTATTTGGGTTATTCCATAAAACTTTTCATTTCAAAGTTTTTTATGTCACTGAAATTGTCTCAATCATGTCATTGTCTTCAACTCCAGAAAGACACATTCTGTTTTCATATGCTTTGCTTTTAACAAGGAAAAGTTATTTTTCTTATGCAAGTAGTAATAAATTACACAAACGAACTACAGAGAATCTGAATTTATAATGGAAATCATCAAGAAACACATATATGGATCTCTAAATAAAATTAGCTACCATTAGTATTCGGAAGAAATATAGAATTCTAGAGACTGTGCTCATTAGTAACTGAGGGCAGAGCTTAGTGGTAAAATTAAGTAGGCCAACTATCTAATCATATGAGTTGACACAAATCACTTGAATGTACTCTCTAGGCTTAAAACACGGATTCTGAAACCCATCAAAATAAATTTTACAGATTATTTAACAAAATGTCATCACATAGGATGCAAATCACTTTATAAACTATTTTAATACCTACTTGGTTTGTAAAACTAATTGCAACCTAGACTGTGAATAGGGTTTTCCATACACATCATCCTGGGAAAAGGTGATCAATCAATATGCCCTTTTGCAAGGACTCAAGAATTGCTTAGTTACTGGCTCAGAGTTGCTCTATCAGCAAAGACTGGGGCAGAACCTCCCAAGTAATGCTTCCACCAATAACATTTTTCTTGCTCCATGATATCACACACGCCTAACAGTAATGGAATAGTGGTAGACGTTTAACAACTAGATATCTAAAGGAAAAATGAAAACTTTGTGATTTGCAGAAAATTCTCCCATGAGAGCCAATTCCTACTCACCAGTATGATGCGACTTTATACAGATTTGAGAAATTATTCACAGTAGCACTCCATTAGACAGTAATTCTACCTTCTACATACAACAGATGGAAATAACTTCAGGTACATAGACAATGGAAAAATAATGACAGGCTGATGCATGATGTATTACTTTTGATTTCGATAACTTATTTGGTGTAAATTTGTGTGATTTAGTTTTTAATAATAGCTGTGCTTAACTAGTGCCTTGTAAAATTACTGAAAATCCAACAATTGGCTGTTGTGAGCCAGGACAAGCTAGCTTCAGCATACCATTGCCTGATATTTGCATAAAGATTAGGGATAATGACTCTAAACATTTTAAAGATGTCACATAAAGTGTATATCAGATTAATTATTTCTTAGCAATTTTTGCACCTGCAACTGGAAACCTTAGACTACAACAAAAATATAGGGAGAATACAAGTTTAATTTTGAAACTTTGGGAAAGGAAAAAATTGGGAAACTGAGCCAGGCTTTGAAGAGGAACTAAGCAGAATCTGGGAGCTGCCCCAAAATTAGGAAGGATGTTTAAAGCCTGAAGCAACAAGCGAGAAGGATTTGTGTTCCTGGATAGATTCCCAGGAGAATTTTTCTCATTGCTTATCACTGATAAGTTTTTTTTTCCTAGACAACTCACATATATATATGCCATTTTTATTTTAGTGCTATAAATTGCTACATGCCTATTAAAACTTCACTTCCTCTTTTCCCACTTCCCTAGATGACTCAGAATATTTAATTTCCATGATGTAAGATCATTTTAGCTTCAGTTTTGGATGCTGCCCAACTCTTCTCATTAGCACATAATTCTTTTCCTGATACCAGTCCTGAATTTCCAAAGCTTATAAGAATATATCCATCAGTGTGGTCTTAAACTTCAGGCCACAATAATCTCATCCTACTGCGAAACAAGCTGAGCCTGCCTGATTTTATGGGTTCTATTGATACTGACCCTGTTCATCTAGCTAACCAATTCTATCATTCAGGGACCTTCCTAATATGTCTTCTACTATCTATAGCCACTGTCCTGCACTCACTCAACTAATAAGGCCTTCCTTGCCTTAAAATCAGATAGTGCAAAGATCCCCCTCCCTACTCTCTTTGTTTCTGATTACTTCAGTCTGCTAATTTTTGTCGGGTTTAATGGGCTGTGCACAATTTCTTGTTTCCTCATGAATCTACTACAGATGCTTTCCCCTGGCTTTCCAGTTTTGAATTCCAGTTTAGTTGCCCATGATTCAGTCCCTACCCTAGTCAAAGTAATTGTTTCATGAGAATGTTTTCACTTTCCTAGTTTCCAGTCTTTACATATTCTGTGACAGCACTGCCTGGCATTACTTTCTCACCAATTAAATTTCCCAACCCCACTCTTTCATCCACTTTCCATCATTTCCCTCTGCAAACTTCCATTTGTTCTTCCTTATAGCACATAGCTCTTTCTATTTCTTATGTAAGTAGTTTTTCTTTCCCATTAGAAAAGGAAGAATACGTTTAATGCTTATTTTATTGTTTTGCAGTGCTTAGAATAGAGATATTTAATAACATACTGAATTGGGCAGTCATCTACATTTTGGAAAGTTTCTGCCAGACTTTGTTAGGGTTGCAAGGGAAAAAAGGGTGCTGGGGTATGGTAATTTTCATGGTGGGCAAAACAACAATAACGAGAATGCAACGATATGAATAGTTACCTCTTTTAAGTGTCTGCTCTAATATAAGACACTTTTCAGGTGGCAAACACACACACACACACACACACACACACACACTCACTCACTCACTCACTCACTCAGATGTTCCTACCTTTCATTACTTAGCAAGAGATGCACTAAATATAAGTAAACTGCATTTCAGAAAAGCAAAGTGACTTTTGTTAGATTTTAACTCAGAATTTCTTATAACCAAATTTCATATTTTCCTAGTGCATTTATATAATTTGGGAAGTATGATATTACTGGCTCAAAACTACTTGGGAAATAGCAGAAGACCTGGACTCTTTGTGCCCTCTGCCAAACCTTTGTCAATTCTGGTGTATAAAAATTTAAGGGAAGAGGCACGAGGTGGGGGGTGGGAGCAGGCAGCAGAGGGGAAATGCATGAAAATAACAATTAAGATGTATGCATGCACCAGCTCCCCACAGGGGATGCAATCATTATGTGTTGCAATAGTGTAGCAATAAAAAACGGTAAAATGTCCCCAACTTTTAGATCTATTTTATCTCTTGACTTCAAGGATCATATATTCTTTTCTTTTTTCTGTGGAAGGCTTGAAACCATCTGCATGTGCACAAAGTTGGCTTTTCCAGTTTGATCTTTTTCATAACATTTTCACATGTACAATCTGTCACCAACTGAGACAAGGTACTTTGTACCTAGATATGTGATAAAAGATTAACATTAAAGGTCAGAAGATATATAAATATCAAGGGTAATAAAATCAAGTCAGCCTACATGTCGAAAAATTCTATTGGATTGAAGAACATGTGTAAATATATATAAGTAAAATTCTGAAATATGACCCTAAACACTGTGCTTTAAGAGACTTTTTTGTTGCAGCTTGTACAGTGAGATATCCAGCTTCTGAGCCAGAAGAGAGAGTTATAATGCAAATGACAGCATTTCCTAGTATTGGCTCTGGGGTAACATGAATGAATTTTTGCTTTGGGGTCTTTGAGATCACATAGAAATTGGGATGTGTAAACTTTCTATGTATTTATGTGCATTTTTAAATGAATGTTGTTATATAGAAGTAAAGGCATTGGTATTAGATGGGGATTGATTTCTGACTGCACACTTTGCTAGCTAAGTATTTGGGCAGAGTCTCTTAGACATTTTGAACCTGCATTTCCTTATCTAGAAAATGAAGTTGACAACATGAAACTCATAGCATTGTTGTTATGATAATAAAATGCACAGCCATTTCTATGCCTATGTGACTCAATGCCTTTAAAAAATCATTTTATTATTCAAAAATCTAAACTTAGTTGAAAAGTTCTGCTGATCTGGAACAGGCTTGGCTGACGTTGGTTGGGCTACCTCGTGCATCGGTCATTGGCTAGCAGGTTATCTGATAGGTTTGTCCAGGATGGTCTTACTCATTTGTCCGTGGACTGGCCAGCTATTGGATGGGGTAACAGAGTTGACCCATCTACATACCTCTTATTATGCAGCATGCTAACTCATGTTTGTGTAGAGGATGAATAGGGTTGTGGGAAAGTCAGAATGCCAGTCTCAATTCAAGGATGGTAGATAGACTCCGTTTCTTGATAGGAGGAGCTATAAAATCATAGTAAGTCAATTGCATAAATAAAGTTGGAAAGTTGTGATCATTTTTTAATCCATCACACAATGACTTTGAAAAACTACCAATATTTCCCAGAACACAGTAATGCACTTGACCCAATATTAGAAAATATATATGCTGGAACATTTATAGTAGTACCAGTATATAATAGCACCATTGCAAACCACCCAAATGCACATAACTGGCCCAATTGCAATGATGTTACCATGGAATACTATGTGTCATGAGAATGAATAATCTACAGCTATTGGCACCAATATAGATGACTCATAATTATTGGAGAAAAAATTGTACATAGAATACATATTTCATGATTTCATTTACACAAGCTACAAAATTAGGCAAAACCAATGTATTCTTCTAGAAGTGAAGATAGTGATTGTTCTTGAAATAAAATAGATTCAAAATGGGTACAAGGTGGAAGGGAATCTTCAAGGGTGAAGGTCATAATTAGTTTCCTAATCTGTGTGCTCATTATGAACGTGTATTTATTTTGTGACAATTCATGTAGGTCATACATTATTTTCTGTATCCATATTTTATTTCCATTAAGACATTTACTAAAATAGCATATTGTGAAAGTACCTATTCTTAGCAGGCATTCAAATATTTATCTTCCCCTCATATTCCCATAGAAGACTATTATTTATAGTAATGATTCCCATTATTATATCTTTAGTGCTAAAAAATAAATGATTTATGTGAATTTAAATGGAATACTCAAATATGATTTTTAAATAGTCACATTAGCTAAATTTCATGATTTTTAAATATTCACCATGCCTGAGAATGATTTTTGTCTTTCAAAGGGCTGAATCTTGTATCTTGACTGTCTTCAAACTTTTTTTTTTCACTTGTTCAGGTCAGTGAATTTAGGATTATATCCAATTTTCAGGTCAATAGCTTTATTTATTTATTTATTTTTAAAAATTTTTTTGTGGAACCAGGGATTGAACTCAGATCCTTGTGCTCGCCAGGGAAGCACTTATTCCACTGAGCCATCTCCCCAGCCCCCAGGTCAATAGCTTTATGTTCAGTACTTTCCCCCTCTCTCACAAAAAAAAAAAAAAACAAAACAAAAGGCCCTATACTGGAATGTAAAAAGGCAGGCACAACTTTACCTCAGAGGTAACTGTGTCTTGTAATTTATGGCACAGGGTAAAATGATTTGAAACTCTGGAGATGTAATGACAAACTAGATGGATTATGCTCCTATTATAAAGAAACATTGCATCATTTGTGGAGACAAAATACTTGCAGCCTATCTATGGATAATAATGATAATCAATGTATTACAACAGTAAACTATCATGTGCTAAATCAAGGTATGACAATTTAGCATACTGGTTTAGACTGAGCTAAGTTTTACTGTGATAAAAATTATTCCCCATATTCAAAAGGATAAAGCAATGAAAGCTTGTGTTGTGTTTCCATGTTTCTCTGCATATCAATGGAGAGTTGTCTGGGAATTTCACTCTTTCTTTCTTTCTTTCTTTCTTTCTTTCTTTCTTTCTTTCTTTCTTTCTTGCTTTCTTGCTTTCTTGCTTTCTTGCTTTCTTGCTTTCTTGCTTTCTTGCTTTCTTGCTTTCTTGCTTTCTTGCTTTCTTGCTTTCTTGCTTTCTTGCTTTCTTGCTTTCTTGCTTTCTTGCTTTCTCTGTCTCTGTCTCTCTCCTTCCTTCCTTTCTTCCTTCCTTTCTTCCTCTTTCTTTTCCTTTTTTCATTTTAATGAGAAAAAAAAAGCCATGAAACAGGTTCAAAACAGGTGTGTAGAACAGTTAAATACATTGCATATTGTCTTCATAGGAGTTATCCAGAGGACAAAATGCATATCTTGTCTAAACAATATTAGTACAGTCCAGCATTCTGCAACCATAGGGAGTTATTCAAAGGAATTGTCGACCATATCCATTTACAGCTCAGCTTAATATTATGGGCTTGCGATGTATACTTCATTTTTATACATTTATGCTGGACTGTGTTGGATTGTGGTGTCGAGTTCAAGAACCTAATGTAGTTGAATGTCAATGGAGTGCCCACTTTTGACAGGTGTAGACAAAGGAAGGGTTGTAGAAATAAAAAATCAGGATGTGTGTGTATAGACAGTACAGTTGGGATAGATAACGCTGTGCTTCTACATAATTCTATGAGAGGCAAGATCTGCACTAATGGTGGTTGGACAGGATATTATGTCGGCTTTTAGTGCTATGGT
>PVKA01011769.1:0-59823 GCA_004027165.1 Ctenomys sociabilis | reverse complement strand
TTTTTTTTTTTTTTTTTTTTTTTTTTTTTTTTTTTTTTTTTTTTTTTTTTTTTTTTTTTTTTTTTTTTTTTTTTTTTTTTTTTTTTGCGAAACTGGGAATTGAACTCAGGTCCTTGCTCTTGCCAGGGAAGCATGTATTTCACTGAGCCATCTCCCCAGCCCCTGAAACAGTACCAATCTTACGCCGGGTTATACACATATTTTTTTTTTCGTGTGTGTGTGTGTGTGTGTGTGTGGGTGTGGGTGTGGGTGTGTGTGTATGGGTGTATAAAGGACAGAGAAGAAGTAAATAAACTCAACAGAAAATAGAAATATACTTTTTGAAGTTTCTAATACTAGGAGAAGATATCATACGATGTCTTTTAGATAAATTGTAATTCAAAAATATAGTATAAATCTTAAGACAAAAATTAAGATTAAGAAAATATTCAGAAAATTAAATATAATTACTTTAAATTAAATGTTTCAAAACAATTGAACTAAGAAAAAGTTTTCAGGATAAGTTTTGTTTTTAAAAGAATAAAACAGATAAATACTGGAATGACAAATGATCATACTAAGAATAAAACAGATAAATACTGGAATGACAAATGGTCATCACTTCTGGCAGTTTGGGGATAGGATATCGCACAAAGTTCTAGTGTGTTGTGCACATGGATAATGACCAGGAAACTTACTGGTGGCCAGGTGTCACTTGTGGGACTGAGCTACAGCTACTTCCTTGAAATCCTGTAGTCTCATATGGAATCTTGACCCATAGGGTGCAAGAGAAGTCCATTTGTAGAGTGTGCTGGTGGAAATATTTTGCTGCTGTACACAAAAGAATAACTGAAAGACTACCATTATATACCTCATATTCTTCTGTGTTTGTTTTCCCTATTTGGTGGGTTCTTTCCATTCTCATTAATGGAGTTGTGATCCTTTTGCTCCCTCTCTAGAACATCATTTAGTAGTCTTCGTAGGCTTGGCTTTGTCATCATGAAATTCTTTATTTGTTTTTTGTCATGGAAGTATTTTACTTCTCCATTGTACTTGAAAGGAGGTTTTGCAGGGTATATCAGTCTGGGTTGGAATTTGTTTTCTTGCATGACTTGAAGTACTTTGCTCCATGCTCTTCTTGACTTGATGATTTGTGAAGAGAAATTGTGATGGGTTGTCCTTTAAATGTGATCTGTTTCTTTTCTTTAGCGGCTTTTAGTATACTATTCCTGTGCTGAATTTGTGGGATCTTTATTATTGTATGTCTGGGAGTAGCTTTAATTGGGTTAATGTTATTTGGAGTTCTATATGCTTCAGTTACTAAATGTCACATTGTTGCCTCATATTTGGGCAGTTTTCTGCTATTACTTCCATCCATATTCTTTTTATATCATTTGTATTGACTCCTTCCTTCTCATTGATGCCTATTAGTCTCACATTGTTCATATGTGCATCATCTTGCAGGTGTTGAATTATTTTTTTTCCTGCATCCTAGTTGTTTTTAAGAGATCTTTGCTTACTTTTTCATTAGCTGCAATGGTGTCTTTAAGGTCAGAAAGTCTATTTTCACTTTCACTCAAACAGATTTGCCACCTTGTAATTGAGGTTTTAATTTCCTGTATATCACTTTGGATCTGTTTCATACATTCTATTTCTTTCCTATATTGCTTATTTAGGAGTTCCATCATTTTTATATTCTGCTCTATCTTTTCATCAGTTATTCTTTAGAAGCACTTAGTAGTTCTTTGATTATAGTTATCGCTACATATTTTACTTTAGAAATTATTTCTGATCTGATCCCTTCTATATCTTTCTGCAGTTGTTTCTTTATTTCCAATGCTATTATTTCAGAGATTTCAGGCGTGTGATTTTCAATTTCCTCTATGCTAGTGTCTTCTGCATTTGTATTGGGTGGACACGTGGCCTGATACTGCTTTTGTTCCTTCTCTTTGTCATTTTGTGTACCACTGATTTTTTACCTTTGGTGTAGAGCTTAGATAGAGTTATTACCTTGGCACCAGGTCTGGATATATGAAGTTCAGACTCCTCCAGGTGGGTGTGGCTTTGGTCTGGCTGCTGTGCTCCACTTCTTCCTTCTGCAGCCTTGCAGGTGAACCCTCTGTCACTGGCAAGATGTTCTCCTCCT
Organism: Ctenomys sociabilis; assembly: GCA_004027165.1. Taxonomy (NCBI): domain Eukaryota; kingdom Metazoa; phylum Chordata; class Mammalia; order Rodentia; family Ctenomyidae; genus Ctenomys; species Ctenomys sociabilis. Next base: position 57,698 of record PVKA01011769.1, on the reverse strand, counting down.
GAATCAGCTGGGTGGATCTTGCCTCTAGCATCTTTGCAGGGAGTTCTGCCGAAGGGTTCCATGCCGAGCCTGTGTTCTGGGTCGATTCAGAGTCTGGCGGGCTGGGTGGTCTCACTCACACACCAGGCCTGCACTCTGTGTTGCTTCAGGACCAGGCAGCCTGGGAGGTCTCACTCACATGCCAGGACTTGGCTCTGGGTCGATTCAGGGTCCAGAGGAAAACAAACATTTTTAAACTATCTTTGTTTATCATTGGAAAAAAAAAAAAGAGGAACTAGTAATAAAAAGTAGTAGGAGAATAACTTTTTATACAGTGCATGTATTGGTTTCTTTTATTGCTATTACAAATCACCACAAAATTAGTAGCTTAAAATAACATTAATTTATTATCTAGAAAGCTAGAGGTCCATATCTGAAATGTGATTCAACTAGGCTACAACTATAATATCAACAAGCCTGTATTTTTTCGGTGTAATCTTGGAAGAAATCCATTTTATTATCTGTGGCAGCTTTAAAGGTTTTCTAGATACTGTGACTGGTGGCTCCTTCCTCCGTGCTCAAGACTAGAGCCTAGAGCATAGCATCGGTCTTCTGCTCTTCTGCTTCTGCTTCCTTCTTCCAATGATTCTTAATGGATTCCGTGATTACATTGGGCCCACATGCACAATCAAGATGTTGTGTTTACTCTAAGTTCAGTAAATTAACAAATTTAATTTTAGCTGGAACTTTAAATCCCTCCTTATGTACCAAAACATTTTTACAGTTTCCAAGAATTAAAAAGGACTCTTTTATCACATTCATGTATAGAAAGAGTATTAGAAAGACTACCTCTCTGCTTGCCACATGCAGAGAAAGTTAAAAATGATTCTTTAAGCCAAATATAAAAATAAACTGTGGATTAAAGCTTAAGAAATTCAATGCTACTGTACTTTTACGAGATAGTATTGAACTTTTTGGCTTTGAGATAGGGAAAGAATTTCTTAAACTAAAGATAAGATGCAGGTTTTAAAAGAACTTAAATTTTTCCATTCATTAATAATTTTTTTTTACATTATTATAAAGAGTACCAAGAACCTGATTGCTGGTAAAGACTAATTCCAAGCCTTACAGATAACAAAAGATTAAAATCCAAATTATACAAAGAATTTCTACAGGTTTGAGAGAAAAATTAACCAAAGTAGGCAAAAGACTTTCTTAAAGCCATCACAAAGAGAATGGCAAATGGCCACTCACAAAGAAATACCAGCCAGGTCTTTATAATTAGAGGAACACAAACTATAAAAATAAAACGGTAATAAGGGCCAGCAAGATAGCTCAATGGACTAAGCACCTGCTTAGGCAAACATAAGGACTCGGGTTCAATCCCAGGCACTACATGCTGCACTAACCCCACCCCAAACTGGCCACTGAAACCACACATTACACACACTGGAGAGGCTGAGACAGGAGGATCACTATGAGTCTGAGCTGCATAGGAAGACTCTGTAACAAATAAATCTTTAAAAAATGAAAAATAAAAATGTATTTTTATAATCACTCAGTTAGTGAAAATGTAAAAGTTTGACAAGATCAAGTATTAGCAAGAAAATAGAGCAGCAACAACTGTCCACATTGCTAGTTTGGAAGAAAATTAGTTTACTTACTTTGATAACAAAGTTAATGTTAAATAAGAAAATTTAAAATGTGTATTAATTGCTCTTAGCAATTCCACACTAAATATGTATCTTAGAGAAAGTCTTATATGTTATCCCACACATTTACACAATAATGATGAAAAGCAAAGGTCTAGATCAAAAAAAGTATTAATATTGCAGTGGGTAAATTATGTATTCATATACTGAAGCACTGTGACATGAAAATACAAATTGCAATTTCATGTATCCATGTGGTTGACTCTTGTGAGTATAATTTCACCTGAAGTCATAGAAAATTTCCTGTTTCCATTTATATAATTCACAGACAAATAAAAATGATTATGTAGATGTATAAAATGTGGAAAACCATCAGGTAAAGTATAAGGATGAAAAACATATATGTGTTTTTATGAACAATATATCTTCTTATGAACAATGGAATGGCCAGTGTGATGGGATAGGGAAGAGGAAGAGTGCTCAGGAAAACCAGTGTCCCGGTGATGTGTTTCTCAGGTTTGGTGTTAAGTGCAATGGTTTACTCTATTGACACTCATTATATTTATACATATTTATATGTGCTTTAACTGTTTTTTGTTCAACATCAATAAAATTTTAGTTTTTTTAACTGGCTATACTTTCGGTTCATTTGAACCACATAGTATATTCCTAATGCCTAGTGAGCCACTTCATTACAGTAATAAGAAAACATAATTAAAGTAATTTATTTCATAATTAATCCTTATCTGCAAATTTCCTGAAGGGAATAACATACCAAAGAAAGAATTTCATGAAGTAAACAGCTTTTAAAAACTTGGAAAAAAAGCAAGAAAAATATAATGTGTACACTTTATCTTATTTATTTCTTATTTGTGTGTGTGTGTGTGTGTGTGTGTGTGTTGAGCATCAACTGCAAGGACTTACAGATATTGTATAACTGAACTAATCATTTTATTACTGTTTTTCATAATGCAAAATATATACAGCTGTATAAGAAACATGTAAGTTTTGCTGCCTCTCATTGTTGGCTACTTAGTATAATTATAGTTTTGATTATAATCAAATAGGAAAATAAAGACTCAGTTCATAAAAATAGTTGCACAAAACCAAAGCTAGTTTTTTAATCCATAACATGTGGTCAGAAGCCAGGCATGGTCACACATTACTGAAATTCCAGCACTCTGAAGGCTGAAGCAGGAAGAAAGCTGTGAATTCAAGGCTATACTGGGCTACATAATGATTTCAAGATGGCTGGAATTATTTAGTGAGACTCTGTGCACAAAAAGATAGATAGAGAGACAGACAGACAGACAGACAGACAGACAGACAGAATATGTGGTCAACTTGAAATTGTAAAGACTTCATATTTTAAACATAAAAGTAATTTGAAGAATTTTATGGAGTTCTCTTGAATTTTGTAACTTTCAGTGTATACTAACATAAACAGCCTACAAGATAACTACTTTCATAGCTATGTTCTGATGATGAAAACACCGAATTTTGGTGTATTTCATTTTGCTTTTACTTGCTTTCATTTATTCAGCAAACATCTGCTGCAATAGTTCTGTTCTTTGGGCAGTGCTGTGAGTAAATCATGTTCTCAGAGTTGTGATTTGGAAAAGCATGTGGGTGACATTGGATTCACTGGAGTAGAATTTTAATTAGATGTACTGTATTCACTTTTATGAAAAGAAAGAATACCAATTCCTTTTTAGCATGCTGACCATGCCTTATTCTAACCAACGGTCCCCTTTTAACCTGTTCTTAACTTCCCATTCTTTCTCTTTCACAGTTTCTCACTTTTCTTAATTGTTGAAAACATGTGATTATTCTTTAAATCACCAAACTGAAATATCTTCATTGTGGCCTGCCTAATCCCTCACACTGCTCTTCACCCTTGATACCCAAGCAGCTGGTCCATGTCCTGTCTTGGTGTGCAGATTATTTATCATTCTCCATGCTACCCGATTGGCTCTTGTTCTGTGTTCCAGACATATTTACTTCTCCACTCCTGCCATCCTTTTTTAAAGGCCTGAATAGCCTTTAAAACCAGAAGACATCTTATGCTAGCTCTTGTCCTCATCCATCTCCCCGTAATAGCCCAACTGCGATTCACTACTGTTTCAAACTTCATATGAAATGTATTGTGCTTCTACTCCTGCACCACCTTCTGAGCGCCTTCCTAGCTTGTTAAATAAAAATCCCTTTTGGGTCCCCTTCCCCCTGTAATTATGTCTGTACCTGTTCTTCATTTGACTAAAACTAGAAAACAGTTTATTTTTCCTGTTGCCTTTCAGTCAATCAGCATTTTTTCCCATGACTCAGCCACTCAGGGCACTGAGAAACCAGTTGCTCATTCCCATGCTCTTCTCAGGCCTTATCTTATCCTTCCTTCTACTAGAGTGACACCCAATTTGCACTCGGTATTTCAGGGGAGTTTCTCTCAAATTCTAAGGAAAGACACTACAGAGTAGTCACTGATAGGTTCTGGCCCTAGTTTGAATTGCTGAATTATTATGGTGGTCATTTAATATGGCTAAAGCCGTTAAAACAACAGCTTATCTTCCCAGAGACCACCTCCCCCGTTCTTCTCCAACTCAGCCCAGACTGCAATTTCCTTTTGGCTTTTCTGCTACCTCAGGAAGACCCCAATCAGCTCCTTAGGTATTTCCAAATATGCCACTCAAACTCCACCCCTGGCAAAAGGCCATAAATGCCTCAGCCTCCCTTTGTGAGGACAACAATGTGTAATAATAAAAACCATGCTTGAAATGCCTGTTGTCTTGGTCTTCTAAATGTGTGCCATTTCCAATGTCATCAATTATTACTATACTCTCTTTAGAGAATCTGTTGTCTTCCCCAGATTTTCTCTGTGTCCTCAAAGATAATAAAGCCCCTTTCCCTTTTTCTTCTGCCTGTTTTCTGCTGTGACACCATCTGAAAAAAACCTATTAGTCACCTTTTTTCTTTTCTCTTCCATGTTCTTCCAGTCTTTTTCTGAGTCCTCTTGTTCTTCCAGAGCTGCAATCATCAGACTGCTTTTTCTTGATATCTACCAGCTGTATGATTCCCCGCATTGGGTTGCTGAGGATGCCACATCTGTAATCCAGCTAATGACAAATCTTACTCAAGTGCAGACCCAAATCCCTGAAGGTATCCTTGGCTCTTCTCTTCTTCTCATTCCCTACTTCCAGTCAGTCATTCAGCAACTTTCAAAGCTCTCCTTTTTAAACTATTTCTGAGATTTTACCACTTTTCACTATCAGGTAGGTACCATCCTTGTGCAAGCCACCAGCGCCTCTTCACTAGATTATCGTAACCTCTAAATTGGTCTTCCTGCTTCCACTTTTGCCCCTAAAGTCTGTTCCCTTCATGCAATAACCAGGTATACCTTATTAATATTTTAAGCATATTTATTTTAAACATATATATGTAAGGACATTTTAATATTTATTAGTTCAGCTTCTCTTGATCTCATATAAGTCAAAGTACAGTTTTTTCCTATGATCTGCAAATCCATATGTGGACTGACTCATTTTTACTCTGATCCCTTTTCTGTTCTTGTTTGCTGTGTATGTCTGTACCAGAGCCATTCATGTCTCTGATGTTCCTTGAAAGTGCCAGAAACACTTCCACTTAGCACCTTTGCATATGATATATTCTTTGTTTGCAGTGCTCCTTCCCAAATACACATTTGGCGAGCTCACTCTCCTTCCAGTCTTTACTCAGAATGATCGTCGCACTGATGTGCACAGCCACACCCTCCTAACAATTCCTATCTTTTCTCTATGGAAAGCTTTTCAATGTCTTAATACAAGCTAATATTTTATGTGTTGAAGTTGTTTGTGTTCTTGATCACTTCCTAATTCACTGATCTTAGCTAAAAGGCAAGAAGTGATTCCTAATTCAAATCGTTCTTATTTTGTATTCTTTTGTTGCTCAGTGATAAGTCCAAGTGATCTGGCTATAGAATGTTTTAGAAAATCTTTTGAAGGACAATAAGTCAGATTTTTTATTGTTGTACAATAATGTTCTCCCAATTGTTGTTTTAAAGAACAGTGTGTCTATAAAAATACTTGAACAAAAAGAAATCCCTTGGTGAAGTGAACGCCTCATGTAGTGCCCTCTTACATGATTCCCAGTGTATATTCATGGTTCATGTATTGAAGTCATTGGTGAGAGAAAGCAGAGCCACCAGATGCTCAGAATGTATGCCTGCTTTCTTTTTTTCCTTTTTTTTTTTTTTTTTTTTTTTTTTGGCAGAGCTTGAGGATTGAACTCAGGCCCTTGTACTAAGCGCTTATTCTACTGAGCTGTCTCCCCAGCCCCTGGCTGTCTGCTTTCTAATCCTAGGCTCTACTGTATAATAATAGGTAGTCTTGAGCACATTATTTAAAAACTTCTTTGTTTCTGTTTTCCTATCTTTAAATTGGGGTTAATAATAGTACCCATGCTAACAGGATATCTTCAAGGTATTTTGTAGCTATGAAATGCCTAAACCAGTATTTTAACACATTTAATTCATGTAAATCACTTTAATAATGACGAGTCATTATTCAAAAGATGTCAGGTCTGGCCAGATAGCTCAGGGGATTAAAGTACCTGCTTAGGCAAATGCAGGACTGGAGGTTCAATCTCCAGCCTGCCATGCCAGCCCTGCCCCTGGAGCATGCTGAGATGGTCAATAAGACTGGGCGTGGTGGTGCACACCTGTTACCCCAGCACGTGGGAGGCCAGAGACAGGAGGGTCACTATGAGTCCGATCTTCACAGTGAGACCCTTTAGACCCTGTGCTACATTTGAAATAATAAAGTTAAATAAAAAAAAGACGTCTACTTATCTTTGTTGAAACCAGTGTTTTATTTGTTCATATGATTTTTCTTCTTCCAAATAATGCATACACACTTGAAGGTTTATAACACTAAATTTTGTGGAGAATATTCTGAAGAACAATGAAAAAATAAATCATGTAATTACTCTTGACTCCTGCAAGGATCTCCTTTGGAATTTTAAGTCGTAATTTGGCTATCAAATCCAAAGGAAATAATAATAATAATAAAGTTCTTATGGTTATTTTATAGGTAGTCACTATGGGAAAGACTTTGGATTTTATTTTGTTTTTTTGTTTTGTTTTACTATTAATAGTTCCTGTTAGCTATACTAAACAGAGACATACTTTAAATCTTGGAAATATTATAACATCCTTTCTCTGTGGTAACTGTTCTTTGCTTCCTTGTAATCTTTTATATCATTATCCATTTAATAAGCCTTCTGTTCATATAATTCTAAGTGTTTTTTAGAATGTTTTCTAAATTGAGCTATTTAATGCATAAATATTTGTACATGTACTTAGCATAAACAAATGACATTTCATTTCAAATTATTAAATACAAAGAGTAAAACTTTCTCAAAATGCATCTCATTAGGTGACTGGGAGTCACTTTTATAAAGCCTTAAATAGAGAAACTGTTTTGTTTCTTTGATGCTTTGGAGACTTCTACCTTAGAGTAAACCAGCATAAAAACGTAAGGGTAAGCTACGCCTTTTCTTTGTCTATCTATAGCAGGGGGAAGGTTATCTGTGCAAAGAATTTGTGGAGAACAAAATGTAGACTCCATATACCTTCTTAGACTGATGATTTTTGGGAAACTGAGATTAAGAAGCTAGAAGGTCTAGACACTGATTTCTTTAAGAAAATAGCCAACAGTGTATCCTGTTGAAAGTCTTCACAGACCTTTACCATCTACCCATATTAAAAAAATCTTGCTTTAAATCACTACCACATTGCCTAACTGGACACTGTATTTATAGAAAAGCTAAATAGAACTTATGCAAGAAATAGATAAAAGCAGAACTTTGAACAGTTTCAGGTGCTTACTCAAAAACTGAAATATCAGCACCTAGACAGTACCAAAATAAACATTATCTAACCTATCTGTAGCACTTTACACATTAATAATATCCTCCACATGAATTACCTCCTTTTTGTCTTATTTTACTCTGTAATATAAGTGGTACTTCTACTTCATTTTTGATCTTCCATTAAGGAAACTGGGGCTCCAAAAGTCATTTTATATTAAATTTAGATCTTCTCATTTCTAGTGTTTTTGGTTTTTTTTTTCATATTGGCTAGGTTTAGTTGCTATTGTTTTTTTGTTTGTTTTGTTTTGTTTTGCAGAACTGGGGGTTGAACTCAGGCCCTTGCACTTGCAAGGCAAGCACTTATTCTACTGAGCTACCTCCCCAACCCCTGCTATTGTTTTTGTTAGTGGTGGTAGTGCACACTATTTTAAGACAGTATGATAAATTAAAATAAAAGTGTTTATGAAGCCTGTTTGAAAAAGAGTTCTTAGTCGGCAAAGAGACATTTTGGAGTGTGTTCTCAGTCTTTCTCTTACCCTACTATGTAGTCATTCCTTTAGTCACTGAGCAGTCTGCTCTGCTCAGCATTACCTCTCTCATCTTGGTACATTCTTAGGCTTTGCAGATAATCCATCAAATAATATATAGACCCTGCTGTCTAGGGATACATTCACAATAGAATGACAGAGATGCACATGCTTAAAAGATTACTATTCCATTAAACATTACTGGGGACGTATTTGGAAAATCAGAAGAGTAGTGTCATTACCATTTTTCAATAGGGCACTAAACAGTGTAGGGAACAAATTCAGCAGCATGGTCTGACAGCAGCCACCCATTGTTCAATTTGGCACTCACACTTTCTGAGCCAAGACCATGGGGCTTGTGCTTTAACAATTAATTTGATTCATAGAGAAAAAGCCATAGTGTAAAGGGAAAACATAGGAAAGAATCATTCAGAGCAAAATTTTGCCCTTTAAAGTGTCTCATATTTCCTACGAAGTATGGTACCATGAATTTGGATATATAACTTAGTGCAATAAATTATTTACTTAACTATTATTTGCCTGTAAAGAATATTTTGTATATAGTTTTTATAATACAAATTAAATTAATACAAATATAATACAAATTAAATTCACAAATGTAATTTGTTCAACTTTGGAAAACATGGTCATATGTATGTCTTTGTGAGCAAGATGGCAGCAGTCATGTTTGTTACCTGATGTGGAGTCTGCAAATGAAAACAATATCTTGCCAAATGTTTTTATTTGTGAACCAAATTGTTCACAAACAGAAGTTCATGATCCGAGGTACCAGTACTTTTAACAACATACAGGTGAATATTATCAGAGCCACATAAAGGCTCATAAAATTCAACTTATCTCTATCATGACACTTTTCTCACCTGATACTACCCATATTACAGTAAATAATTTTAGGATACAAATACAGAGTAAGGTTTAGTCAAAGTTTTTGTTTGCTTTCTTCTTTCAGTGAAGAGAAAGAGAAAGATAGTAAGACAGACAGAAAGATGAGGATTTTCCTGAGTTGAAAGTGAAGATGGAATGAATTAAAAGAAGTTGTAGATGCAGAAAAGGAAAAAGTAGTCTTCGGATCCCTGATAAACTGTTCTACAGTAGGATGTCTGTCTTCACACATTTCAACATAAGACAACAATAGATCTCTGATGTATCAGAATATAATTAACAAAAGCAGACTCCAAATCTGTATTGTTACATACTGAAAAAAATAAGATGCTATTTAATAAAATATTAAATAACATTTAATATTTAATAAAGTAGTGCAAGACACCTAAGAAGATCCCAGTGTCATACACTTCACTTGAAAGAAACTCAACAATTTTAAAGCAATTCTCATAAAGGCTCACATTGCTGAAAATGTAACATCCCACATATTCCATTTGTGAATAGTCTTATTTGGTCCTTTTACTTTTGCCCACTAATTTTAAGATTCTTGAAACTTTTTTGCATAGTAATTAATAAAGTTATATTTATTCTTAAAAGTTTAAGCCAGTAGTGATAAACCTGTGTCATGAGTGCCACCCCAGTAGGTTTTATCTTTGAAAGATCAAATAGGGCTCACCATCACGGCTATAAATCTCTCTAAATAGTAACAAATAAAATAGCATTTTCTGACCACTGCAATGGGCAGGTCACATTCTACATCATGCACTCTCTTTGCACATGTTTTAAGAGCTTTATCAGACTGTAGAGATTGCCACTGTATTTTACTTACAAAAGTGACTTTTAACTTCTAGAAGTTATAAAAGTCTGATTCATTATATTAATACATTGATTCATAAATTGTGTTAAAATTGACATTTCTATTTTCTGAAAACTATCCCTTTTTCTTAAAACAAAATGTAATCATTAGTACTTCATTCTTCTGTCCCAGAAAGGTAATAAGACTGATTTTTTTAAGATTTATTAAACAATACAACTGTATTTTCAAGTGCCATCTTACAGGGAACAAATGAATATTACAAGATTTCTTATACAGTTTTCCTCTCATGTTTTATACAAAACTGTAAATTCTTAAAACTTGAAATTTTGGGGGGAGGGGCAGCTCAGCCCACCCTAGGGGGTGGGGTCGGTGCAGCATGTGGTGCCGGGAATCAAGCTGAGGTCCCTGCACTTGCCTTAGTTTGCCTAAGCAGGTGCTTTACACTGCTCAGCAATCTCACAAGCTCCAAAGCTTGAAATCTTAAGAGACATTTTTCTTGTTTTTTTTTTTGTTTGTTTGTTTTATTTTGTTTTTTTAGGGTCTACAGGTTGTTCAGGGTCTCACTACTACATTGGACTTACAGTGATCTCCCTGTTTATAGCCTCCCAAGAGCTGGGATTACGGGCTACCTTGCCCAGTCTCAATTGCTGTCTCCATGCACCCCGGGGGCAGGGCCAGTACAGCAGGCCAGGGGATCAACTCTCCCCACCCCCTGCGCCTGTTTGCAGGCACTTTAATCTGCTGAGCTATTTGGCTGACCCTTTAAAGGAAATTGTGGCCTATTGTTAATGGTATGTGCTAACCTAATTTTAGTATGTTCATATTTACTCATGTATTTTTCTATTGAAAACCAACTTTTGAAGCTTAATTCCTCTCCTAATAAGTTTTCCTGGTCCTCTCTAGGTAATTAAGTCACTCCCTATCTTGTGTTGCCTCTGCATCCTCAGTAGCTTGGTCATCCACTGTTGTGCACACTGTATCGTACAGTTTTTCCACCTATCTTCTTCTTTTTTTTTTTTTTTTTTTTTTTTTTTTTTTTTTTTTTTTTTTTTTTTTTTTTTTTTTTTTTTTTTTTTTTTTTTTTTTGGTGGAACAGGGATTAAACTCAGTCCCTTGCACTTGCCAGAGAAGCCCTTATTCTACTGAGCCATCTCTCTGGCCCCTCCACCTGTCTTCTGGTGTAAAGTGTAAAAATCTTCATTTCTTGAATTGTGGATTATTCTATCCTTAGAACCTACCACAATAACAGTAAATTGGGCCAAGGAGATAGCTCAGTAGAATAAGCACCTGCCTTGCAAGCGTGGGGTCCTGAGTTCAATACCTGATTAAAAAAAAAAAAAAAAAAAAAAAACAGGAAATTAACTACCATTCACTGAGTGTTTGTCAAACCCTGAGCCAAGAATTGTACATAGAATATTTTATAGTCTTCAACCTTATGAGATCAGTTTGACCATTCTGCAGAAGATCAAGGAGTAACCAAGTGTTTAATAAGTAGTATAGAAAGAATTTAAAGTGTTTAGGCTTGAGTTCAAAACCTGTGCTACCTACAACATGACCATGCATATATAGAAACTGAATAAGTATTTTTAAGTGAATGAATGAACAAACTAAATAGCATAAGTACCACCTAGAAAATTTCTGACCAGCCGTAACTTGTGATGTTTAGATAGTAAATCTAGCAATAAAGGACTTAGAAAAAAAACAAATTTCCTCTGACCACATGTGTGTTCCCTTATACCCGTATCATAGCACTTTTAGTTACTAGAACTATTTGGCATATTGCTGTTGTACAAAAGCACTATTTTTTTTTTCTGAAGCATAGCAGAAGAATCAACATAGCTTTTCTGCAACAATACAGGGGTGACCAAAATACACAGTGAATTGTTGAACTTTTAACACTTTATTTCAGTAAAGGACACATTACCATTAATTCCCCAAAAAATATGTTCTCTCACTTTGAACACGCTTATCTATCATTCTTACTACTTTCTGAAGCTGCTCTGATGTCTCTGTTGTCTTTGTGAGGACTGATCAGAATGGTGGTAAGTGTTGTACGTGAGTGCCCTCTAAAGTGAAGGTGTGCTCAGGAAAACCACTCAGTGTGTACTTATTTTCCTTATTCACTGAATCTGCCCCTGGGTGATTCCCTAAAGTGACCATGATCCTGACCATAAAAGGTAAACATTTTGAGTTGATTCAGGACCTCCAGACAGCCAGGACAGCTCAACTGAAGACATAAATGAGGGTTTCCAGAACTGTTTTAGAAAGTAGCACAAACAATAAGATAAGTGTGTTCCACATGAGCGTGAGTATTTGGGGGTGGATTAAAGACAATGTGTCTTTTACTGCAATATATTTTTTTTTTTAATTTAAACTTTCTCTGTAGTTTTGGTTTGCACTGATATGCATACTCTGGTAGGTTATCTTGGAACAACACCTGCCTCTGTTTACCTGTAACACAGAAATAATCATTATCAATCTGCAGCTTAACACTGAATATAAATCCTGCTCATACTCTGCTGAAGTATGTATTGACTAACAGCTAATACTCCAAAATCTGAAACCATACCTAGGCATTTTCCTTAGCCCTTCTGTACTCTATCTTTAAAATGGGATAATAACGAAGCCCACACATTTGTTGCTGTATAAAGGTTAAGTGATTCAGTGCTGCAGAAGATTTAAGAAACATTGGCATATGTTTACTGTAAAGTAAATATTATCTGGTAGTAACACATATTGTTTTTGCACTTTTTTATATATTTATTCAATAGTTGCTCTGAGTATCTTAAATTATCTTCATTTATGAGGGCCTGGCCAGATAGCTCAGCAGATTAAAGTGCCTGCTTAGGTGGGTGCAGGGACCAGGGTTAAATCCCAGCATGCCCTGCCAGCCCCACCCCTGAGGCACACTGAGATAGGGACTGAGATTGGGCACGGTGGTACACACCTATAATCCCAGCGTTTGGGAGGCTGACAACAGGAGGATCACTACGAGTCCATTCTGTCTAGTGAGATCCTGTAGGCCCTGTACTAAATACATAAAAAATAGTAATAATAAATTAACTTTATGTAGTTAAGCCTACCTTTTCTTTTTCTATTGGCTTATAATGAATAGACCTATGTATCATACTAGTACATTTCCCTGTTACTATGTTACAAGTTGTTAGTTTCTTTAAGCTGGGAGGTTATTTATTTAATTATTTAATCATATATTGAAATCCTGCTATGTGTGAGTCATTGTGCTGAGGTCTGGGAATATATTGCCGAGCAAAACAGGTAGAAACTGCTCTCTCACCACTTAGTTATTTTAAAAATAATTGGGAACTTGGCAACTTTGTCAACAAACATTTTTAAGTATGCACATAAAAATAATTACAAGTGATTCAATGTCTGTACTAATGTAAAGATGTTACAGTAAACTCAAAAACTGAAATTAAAGAGGGTAAACTAGAAATAGAGATTTTAGTATTTTCTCTAGGTTTATTCACCTCCTTTGGGGAAATCAGTGACACAAACTACAAAGGGAGAAAAAAAATCAGAAAACCAAATAAGAAATATGTGAAGAAAATGTATCAGAAGCCCAGCTCCATCTAGAGTGCCAGAGAGGCTTCCCTTAGGAAGTAGCACGGAAGATAGAATCTAAAAGGAGAAGCTTGGGATAGCCACGGCAAAGAGATTGCGAGTGGAATGTTCTGAGAACAGTGTTTCTAGCTAAACGCATGGAGGGTTTAAGATATGGAGAGAAAGCAGATAATAATAAAGATTTCAAGACAAAGGTCTCATATAGCAAACTGTTATTTTCACACTAAAAGTAATTTTAAAATGATCATGCTGAGACTTTGTGAAAGATGGCATATTCTGAATAGGAAAAGTAATACAAGGGTAATGAAAGTTGAAAATGCTCTCCTTGATTTCAAGCAACCTGAAATAACAAACCCAGGAAACAAATCGGTACCTCCCTATACTTAGATTCGCTCTTCGGGTTATGACTCTTAGTACTTGTGAACATCTTTTTTTGGTTCTTGTGACGCTAATAAAAAGAAATAGAGATTATAATTTCAGTAATGATAAAAATAACAATATGGATAATAACCACAATATTAGCTCTTATCATATCTCTTCAGAGCATCTTGCCTGTGTTATACAGTTGAGTTCTCACAGCAATGCTAAAAAGCTGTACTGTATTGTTTATATCTCATTTTTATTATCAAGGGGCTAATAGATAATTGAACCTATTCAGCTAGAAGTGACACTCTTATCTACTTGCTGTACTTTTTGAGGTGCTCTGCAAGATAGCAATGAGTGGTATAAACCTTTTAGGGATTTCAGTGATGGAAGCAGCCTACTGGGGCACACGTGCCATTGGCTCCCCACCACTGCTATAAAATAAGAATCAGAATCACTGGCTCATAGGAAACATTTAATTGCTTGCCCTTTTTTATTGCAAAAATTGATTTTAAAAGCCTCTAAGAGAAGGGACAGGAAGTTTATATTAAATAGTACTTTTTTCTGTCTTTACAGTCAATCAGTTAAATATTCTCTATCAGAAGATGTACATACCTAGTATTTGCTTCCCCATACACATAAGATATATAACTCTGTGTGAAATCTGAGAAAGTTGCTAAAACTGTATAAAAATAGTTTATTTTTTATACAGGGAGTACAAATCCTGGGAATTTATACCTATTCAAATAATTGCTAATTCAAGGATATAATAAAATAACCTGAACAAAATAAGGATACAGGCTATAGTAACACAAAATAGGAAAATAATAGCTCAGTGGACTAAAGTGCCTTCTTAGGCAGAGCACAGGGACTGGAGTTCAATCCCTGGTACTACAAGCAGCACTGGCCCCACCCCCAGGGCATGCTGAGACAGCGATTTAAGATTGGGCATGGTGGCATGCGCCTGTAATCCCCGTGCTTGGGAGGCTGAAAACAGGAGGATCACTATGAGTCCAATCTATGTAACGAGACACTGTAGACCCTGTACTAAATACGTTTTAAAAAATGTTACTGTAGTCACTTTACCAAAAACATCTAAACTTCAGCTTTCTCATAAAGAAGGATTACCTGAAATGTGAAGAATCTTATGCAGTAGGAGATGACTACATGAGCAAACACACCAAGCCATAAATGTAGGGGAGAATCTAAATCAGTATCCTGTTTTAAGAAGAGAAAGCCAAACTCTAGAACATAAAGAACTATGAGAGAGTAGGAAAATGTGTTTATGAACATAGACCTTATTCTTAACATTTTCAAATTTATAACAAAAATAGCTACTGAAAACGGTAAAATAGAAATGTTCTTCTAGAAAGATCACCTTTAAAAATAATATGTAGGCAGAAATGAATTAAGACTTCAATCGGAGGTCTTAATTAGAAAATAGATGTATTTATTAGAACATGATGTAATAACAAGTAGAAATGAAGCTGGTCATCTTAGAATGGGGCTGATGGAATATGTTAGAAATATATTTCAAGTGAAAAATTGATAAAATGTCATGTTTCATTAATCTTAGAGATCAATGTTATTCTTCCAAGAGGAAATGAGGTTTAATTTATTAATTATTATAATAACTTGTGGGTCATGATTTTTTTCTACCCTTGAAACATTATGCCTAAATTGTGGCCAAACATGAAATGTGATAGTCTAATGTAGTATTATGTAAATTCAAGACCATTTCAATATACTTTGTTTAAGCTGTAATGAAAATCTGCGAGGCATAAGTGCCATCAAGTCAGACACAGCTGAGCATATGGTCCTGGATCAGTGATTGGCACCCAAGAAATTCTTTTTGCATTACTGTTGAATGGTTGCCACTATTAGCAGGTGTTGAAGTGAAATGTGCATTGTAATGATTAGCCAATAAAGCTAGAAAGTATTTTGTAGCACAGTGCGAACTGTGAAACAAGTTACTACTTTTTAAGATGACAGTTTTTTTAATTAATTTTATTGAGAAACAAATAGCAGTGAGACAGTTTCAAAACAGGTTAGGAGGACAGTTACAATATTTAATACACTGCATATTGTTGTCTTCCTAGTAGTTCTTCATAGTACAAGATGCAGACATGATATCATATCCAAGCACTATTAGTGCAAATCTTTCTTTCCATTGAATTAAAAGAAAGTAGTTGTATATCAAACTATTTTGTATATACAGATACAAAATGTTCCTTCATTTTTGTTTAGTTTTGTCAGAGATGGGTATTCCATTGCCATTTGAATATTGTAGGTGCATGAATTCAGCAAAATAATCCAGTATAGTCCAGAATAGTAGTGGGTTATCCATAGGACTGGCAATGTCATAAGTTGTTAAAATGAAGCTTTTTAATACTATGTTAAAACTTCTTCATAGCACGGCTTTGTAATGCTGTCTTCCACTGCTGTGTGGTGTAAGAGTTCTCAGCTGCAGACCCTGAGTGCTTTATATCATTTTAAAATGAAAACAAATATATCACCATTTTTTCATCAATCTGAATTTCAAGTCATATTCACCCAAGATACTTTAAACAATCCATGTTTGAATTTAAGGTTATCTGTAACTTAAATTGGAGCACCAAAAATAAAATGTTCATCTTTGTTTTGCAGCAGTCAGCATGTTGGTAAAATTTATTCCAAATGCTCTTCCTTCTTGGATTATGTCAGAAGGTCTCTAAAGAAGCTTGGACTAGATGAGACCAAGGTCAGTATAATCATCAGTTATTCTCACAAAAGAATGAACCACTATGGGATAATCAGTTGGAATAATGCAAAGTAATCTGCCTCTAATTATTTCTCCTTCTACTTATCTCTGCAAGAAAGCCTAAGTTGTATTGAAATTAGACCTTTACTTTAACTGCAGTTCCTTTTTCTGGTCCTATAATTTATTACTGTACACCTGCAGAGAGATTCCCCACATCGGATTCACTGAGCTTAAAATGTACCAGTTGACAGCTAGGCATGGTAGCACATCCCTATAATCCCAGCAGTTGGGAGGCAGATGCAGGAAGATTGACATGAGTTGATGCCCAGCCTGGAAAAACTGTACTAGGATATAAGGAATATGTACAAAACTCAGCCCCTTTGCTATATAACAGCACTCAACTAGTGGAATTTGAAGTTTAAAACACCACAAAATTTGTATTAGCACCAAGCCTCAGAGTGAAATATTTAGATTTAAAGCTAACAAAATATGTATAAAATCTATTTAAGGAAAGCTATAAAACTTAGCTGAATGAAATCAAATAAAAAGCATAAAAGTAGAGAGCTATTCTGTGTTTATGGATATGAAAGTTTATTATTGCCATGATGTCATTTCTTCCAAACTTGTTTTGTGGAATCTCAGTCAAAAATGCAATTTCAATCACAATCCCCAGAAGTTGTTTTTTCAGTATAAACTGACTGTATAGTTTATATGGAAAGGCAAAAGACCCAGCTCATCTAACACAATGTTAAAGGGGAGCAGAGTTAGAGAACTGATCCTGTGTGACCTCAAGAGATACTGTAGACTGCCCAGGACAGTGTGATACTGGTGAGGTGCTGCACTAGTAGATCAAAGAACAGAACTGAGAGCCCAGAAGGGAGCCTCACGGATACAGTGAGTGGTATTTGACAAAGAAGCAGACAGTACAGTGGAGTGAAGGTGGTGTTCTTGGTGAATGGTGCTCAGATAACAGGCATCACACCAGAACCTACTTGCATTAATTGTAAATGTGAATGTGAAACACAAAGCTACCAATTTCTAGACAATAACCACAGAGAAAATCTGTGTGACTTTAGATATAGAAATAATGCTTCATATATGACATTGAAAGTATAGTCCATGAAAGACTAATGGATAAGCTATTTCATTAAAGTTGAATTCTTCTGTTCTTTGCAAACAGGAGAATGAGAAGACAAGCAACAGATAAAATACTTGTAAAAGATACCTGACAAAGGATTAGATTTAAAGTACACAGAGAACTTTAAAATCAACAATAAGAAAGCAGACCATTTAAAAACTGCTCAAAATTTTTTGATAAATACCCTACGAGAACAGGTGTGCCAATGCAAATAAGCATACGAAAAACATACCTGATCACGCGTCATGTCATTAGGGAAATGCAGTTGGAATAACAGTATCACTGCACTACAACATCCAGAATACTGATAGTAATACATTCTGGCAAAAATGTAGAGCCACAGGAAATCCCATTGGTGCTGGTAGGGATGCATAGTGGTTACAACCATTTTGTAAGGACTTTGGAGGTTTCTTAGAAAATAAAACTTACTCTTTTCATATATTCTGACAGTTTGCTTTCTCTGGTATTTACTGATAAGAACTGAAAATGTTGGTATACACAATTACCTACACTTAAATGTTTATTGCTAAAACTTGAAAGGTCAGTAGGTGAGTGGATAAATTGTGCTACAACTGTGCAATGAAATATTATTCAGCATTACAAAAAGTGCTGTATAAAACCTTGAGGAAGTGTTCAAAGAACTGAAATGTATATTACTAAATGACAACAGCCATATGATAAGGCTACATACTGTAGGATTAGACTTTGGGAAAAAATTAATGATAACCAAAAGGGGGTGGAGGAGTGTGTTTTAGCGCACTGGAACTAATCAATGTGATGTTGTTAGAGTGGATACATTTATCCAAACCCATAAAATATATACTACCAAGGGTGAATCCTAATGTAAGCCCCAGTGATAGTGATGTATCAGGGTAGGTTCATCAGTTATAAGAAATGCCACACTAGTGGACGATACTGTTAAGTGGGAAGATTATGCATATATGGGAGCAGAGTGTGCTGCTGTGTACTTCAGTGTTGTTCTGAACCCAAAACTGTTCTTTCAAAAGAAAAAGTCTGTTGAAAAAAATAATAATAAAACACACTCATGGTAGATACTTTCATTATAGAAAATTAAATGATCTACAGAGAATCTGAGAAAAAGGCAAGTAATTTTTCCTAGTTCAGAGACTAGAAAGTGATAGAGCTGGAACTTGAATGTAGGCTGTAAATATAGAGCAAGCCCTTGAGCACCACTTGTAAAAATTAAAAGCAAAAAGAGAACAGCAATATAGATAAGTATCACCATGTAAAAGGAAAGCCTTAAATGAAAAGAATACTTTATTAGGTAATAAGAACAATAATATTGCCCACTGATTTCATTAAAAAAGTCACTGTTGATCCCAGCATGCCCATGCCAGCCTGGCCCCAGGGTGCACTAAGACATGATTGAGACTGGGCGTGGTGGTACTCACCTATAATCCCAATGCTTGGGAGGCTGTAAACAGGAGGATCACTGCCAGTTCAATATGTGTAGTGAGACCATGTAGGCCCTGTACTAAAAAAAGCACTATTGAACTGCATTTGAGAAAATGTTGAATAAGGTTGGGATGGATGGGGACAGGAAACCAAACTAGATGACATTTACGGAGGACAGGACCAAGGAACACAATAAAGTATGAAAGAAGACAAGCTGGAGAAAGAACCAGATCGATAAGTATGTATTACGGACCAAGTTCCTGTCCTAACTTTAATTAGGAGATACTGAAATAATGTTATCTGCCAGTACAAAGTGATTAGAAATGGGAAAAGTTATTGAAAGTAAATTTGTATAACTATTTTATTTCTACATGATGAAATATCAGTACTAAAATAAAAGTTTGGCTCTCAAGCACAATAAAGGTTTGTGAAAAAGAGATTTTACCTGAAATTCTAAACACTAAAAAGTTCTCTACAATTTAATTATATGTGTGTGTGGCACAGGGATTGAACCCAGAGGTTTGGGCATGCTACTCAAGCACTGTACCTCTGAGCTACATCCCTATTTAAATTTTAAAATACTTTGAAATGATCTTTACATTTATAATTTATAATGATCTTTTAACAAGGATTTATATATAATTGGATGTATTATGAATACATCAATGTTTTTATAATATCTTAAAACACATCTCTTCATATTCAAACTCTGTATGCAAGTCAGGTATCTAGAAAATCTCCTAAAATCCTGTGGATAAATTCTTAGTCACAAAAAATCATAATAAATGTGAAAGAAATCAAAATTCCCAGACAAATCATCATTCCAGAGAAGGCTGAAGCTGCATGTGCTGTATACATAAGTGATTTCTACACAGCTTAATGCATGAGTTTTGCAGTCATTTGTGCAAACACTGGAAATTTCTCTTAGTGCCTGCTTTCTCTGCCGTAGCACCATTGGCATTTGTGTATGTCTTTGTTGTAAAGGGCCATCTCACAGGCTGTAGCACATTTAGCAGCATCTCTGACTTCCATCTACTAGCTTGTCAACAGTAGTATCATGAATAAAAAAATATAAAAACACTTTCTCTAAATATTAACAGAATTGAAGCCGGGCGTGGTGGTGCATGCCTGTAATCCCAGCACTTGGGAGGCTGAGGCAGGAGGATTGTTGTGAGTTTGAGACCAGCCTAAGCTACAAAGTGAGTTTAAGGCCACCCTGAACTGCATAGTGAGACCCTGTCTCAAAAAGATAGATAAATAAATAAATAAATAAATAAATAAATAAATAAATAAATAAATAAATGTTAACAGAATTGCCATGCCTATAATCCCAGTGCATGGGAGGCTGAAAAAACAGAAGGATCACTATGAATCTGATCTGTGTAGTGAGACCCTGTAGACCCTGTACATTAAGAAAACTGACAAACTTGCTCCAGGTTAACCAGTCCTTAAGCGTTTGCCATCTTAGCATGGTGCCATTGTCAGTCATCTAATATTTCTATTAGAAACCCTGTTTTTTAGAAGTGCTATTTTATATGGCATACCAGGAAGTATGGGGATAGAAAGGGAACATATATGGTTATTTACTAGATTATGTTATTCTTAGATTTCAGAAACTTCCAATTTGAAGTGCTCTCTTCCTTTATCTCTCACTTTCGGATAATTTTAACCATTTAAGAGTAATACTTTCTTCAGCTATCATCTAGATCGCATGTTTAGGGCCAGCGAGATAGCTCAGCAGACAAAGTGCCTGCTTTGGGACCAGGGTTCAATCACTGGTACTGCATGCCATGCCCGCCCTGTCCCCGGCTGCATTGAGCCTGTGACTGAATCTGGGCATGGTGCGTGTCTGTAATCCCAACATTAGGAAGACTGAAAATAGGAGGATCACTGTAAGTCCAAACTGAGTAGTGAGACCCTGTACCAAATACATAAAAATAATTCTTTTTCTAAAAAGAAGCATGTTTAGATTCCCTGATATTTTTAAGTCTATTTCTGCATCACCAAAAATAATTGGTGATATAGAAACTACAAAAATTATAGCAAAACATCAAATACCTGGTGACAAATAACAGGATTTCCTTCTCTTTTAAGCCTGATCTTTTTTTTTTTTTTTTTTTTTTTTGCAGAACTGGGGATTGAACTCAGGCCTTTGCATTTGCCAGACAAGTGCTTATTCTGTTGAGCTATCTCCCTGGCCCCCTTTAAGCCTGATCTTACACAAATATACTAGCAGACATACTGTCAGTTCGTTGTCTTTTTTATCATGAATAATGTGATGGATAAGGAAGGGAGTGCTGATATTTTTGCAAAGTGATTATTTCATATCTCACTGTTACTCAGAAGGAAGATTGTGGAGTCTTAGTTCTTACTGATTAACCCCCACAGTTGGTCTCCAGTTTTTATCTTTGTCACTTTAGAATATGAATTTAAATCCCATTAGACCTACACTTGAATTATCTGAAGTATCTCATGAATGTCCCGTTATTTTCTGGTCTTGCTCAGTAAGTGAAGAACTCTACAAGCTCCACTCCAGTCTTATACCTCTTTTGTACTATGAGTCAAGAGAGATAAGAAAAGACATTTTTATGGTCAGAGAGTATCCCTAGTAGTCAAACTTGGATTTGTTGTATTTCCTTGAATCTCGTCCTTTTCTCTCTTGGTCCCCAATAACGTAGCATTAGTCACTCTGTGCATGCAGTTAATCTGTTTAGATTCACTACTTTGAGTGCAGGACAAGAACGTGCAACCTCGGTGATTTCTGGGAGACACTGCACATGGGATTTGGCCCCATCACAGACCAACTGAGTTACAATCTTCATTTTATTAACCCTGAAGTGATTGACCACCCCAGCCGAGATTTTAAAAGAACAGAGCAATACTAGCCATATCTCATTAGTTCATTCCTAAGGCATTCGTCTTTGTTCCATACTACACTTCTGTATGTTCATTAAATACTACAAAATCAACGGTTTCATCCCTAGCACCACATGCCACACCAGCCCCCTCCCCCACTCAGGGTAGAGCTGGCCAGAGTCCACGCATGATGGTGCACACCTGTAATCCCAGTGCTGGGGAGGCTGAAAACAAGAGAAGCGCTGAGTCCGAGCTGTGTAGTGAGACCCTTCAACAACCAAATACATGAAAAAAAGAACTACAAAATCAAATTCTTCACAAGGAGTTAGGTAATAGGGATACAAAGTTTCCTTCCTCCAAGAATTAATCTTCTAGAAAGAAACAAGGAATGCCTGTGATTCTGCTTCCTATCATAATCCAAGTTGCAAAACTCAATTTTTGTTCTTTTAGGTACAGTGAGCATATGTCCTAACCTATCCCAGAGAAATCTGGTTTATATCTGTTGTACTTTACTAATGATGAATAACATTTCTGTTCTCAAAAGTTTCTTAGTTTGGCTAAGACATTCTGTGGTCTACCCACTTTTAAAGGCCATTGTATCTATGCCAATTACAGGTATCTAAACCTTGTTCCTGTATCAAATCACATCTGTATTAAGTCACACCATTAAACTATTTTATTTCTCTTTTACACCCTTATACCTATAATAGTTCATCCTGGTAGAGATACATTGCCAGAATTATTAGTTTAATTAAGATTTTTCAAAGGAAATAGTTTGCTGCTTTGTCATTTGATTGAACTAACTGGGAGGTTATTACAGGAATGCATACAGTTATTAAAAAAAAAAAAAAAGATTGGAATCTGTTAGCTTCACAAGAACTCTGCGACACGAATCGAGTTGCATAGTCTCATCAGAATATAATGTGTTAAGTGGACACAGGATTGAAAAGTGCTCTAGTGACTGAGTTGTTATTTTTTGAGCAATAAATGTTTTCCAATCCTTTACCATTTTAGTAATATAGCTACTAAACTACAAATTGCCTCATTCTTTCTTCTAGATCATTTTTCTCTCACGATTTTGGCTACTTCATAGGTTGTTTATTCATGAACCTTAATTGTACATCATCTTCAGCCATCTTCCTCCCACCTAGTTAATAAAGAGCATCTACTTGATTCATTCAACCCTTTTCAAATACCTGTATGGTGCTGTTCTTGGGGCACTGCGAAGGGCAACACTGTTGGCTTCTCACAGAGCAGCTAGCAAGGCACAAATGAAAAGGAGAATCCCAGCCTGTGTTGCTTTAAGACCAGTCAATTGGCCAGACTGCATCCAGTCAAAGAAAGTTGGGTTTTTGAGGGGAGGTTATTTTACTTTGTTTTGTTTGCTGGTTCTCAAAGGGACACTATGTGAACTAATAACTAGCCTGTCATAAGCCACAAATACTCAATAGAGTGAGGTAAGGAGAGTAGGAATGTGTGCCTCTAGGCAGATCTATGCTGAAGTTATGTCCTGTGAGCCCTCTCCATGTAGTGATGGGCATGGATTCAACAAAACAGGGCTGAGTGTGGGAACTTTGGAGTCTGAACCTGTGTCACACTCAGATGTTTCTGGACATTCAATTAAAACATTATTAAGTTTGCTACCTGAGTTCTACTGTACATAAATTTCTGTTCACTTTTTCATGATAGAATGATATCCTCCAAAGAACATTCAATTTATTTATTTCCTACCTTAACTACCAGGAGAGTCAAAGTTAAATTTCTTCTCAGTTCTGTTTCATTCTAGTAACTTCCCCGTAAGTTACTTTGGTGTCCTTCTCCCTTTACACTTCAGAGTATGATTTTCTCTTTAATAACCCTACTATTGATATACCATTTACCTCATCTTATAGCCCACCTCAAATTCTTCGAAAGAAGTATGTGATTAATAAAGCCTATGTAACTTATAATTGTATATACTTGAGCAATTGTTAGAAAAAAATGAGATAAAAATTGTACTTCTTTCAAATTGTAATCAAAAAGTGCCAGAATGCTATGCAGAGCCTCTAAGCCTAATGACATTTAGTGCCAGATGCACAAAGAATAAAAGAAGATTCGTATTAAGCAATAGAAATGATTCACATAATATATCTAACCTATATAAGGATAGCCACATTGCCTTTTAACATTACCTTTATTCTCTCAAATAACCACAGGGAAGCATTAGGTACACAGTTGTCTCTGTGGTAACCAGTACTCAGAAGTAGCTAATTATCATTAAAAGAATACAAACAAATAAAGGGAAAAATACATAATATTTTTATTTAATTTGTATTTATTGGAGAAAAATAAGAGCATCTTATTAATACTGTTAACATAGAAATTATTCAAGTGTCATTAGATTATTTGAATTGTTGACTTCTACAAAATTTGCAAATGAATTCTAACAAAATATCTAATTATATGATGTATTGGTACTCAATTTTAAAATGTATATGAGTTGAATGTAATATTTTATTTAAAATTTATTACCCAAATAGCAGTTTATTTATTAACTAGTCATTGAACATGTATCCAGTAGAATACATCAGAAGAACTTCATACATCTTTTTTTAAGAAAACCTCTATCTGGTTACCCATGAGCTCAGAAGAAATAGTGACATTTTTACAGTAGTTCTAAAAGTAATACACCTAGGAGTTACTTTTGTTCTGGTATTCCAGAAGATGATAGTGACACTAATATTTTGAGTGACAACATGGATAATTTCCTCAGGCAACCTAAGTATGTCGGGGAGATAGCAGCCTTTTGTCAGTGGTTTTGTGCATACTTGCTCACCTGGCAAGGTCAGCTGTTGAGCCTTACTTACCTCTGCGTTCATGCACCTAAGTTCTTCACTCAGCTAGGTACTGATCAAGGCTGAGGCCCTAGCTCCTGACCCACCATTTAGTGCTGAGAACTAAGTCCTGTGCTGATCCTGCACAACTGGGGACAAAGTCAAAGCACCTGTGTCTCTCTTATGCACTCATCCAGCCTACTTACTCAATGAAGTTGCAGTGTGACCTACCTCTGCCTACTTGGAGGACTTTATGTAGCTCTGCTTTTAAGAATGAATGAGTGAATAAATGAATAAAGGAGAAGAGACAAATCTTCCATGAAAAAGAATTCCAGGTAATTTTTGTAGATATGACACTCAAGAGGATAAAAATATAACTTCCCACCATGAGTGGTATAAGGTGACTCTTCCAAAGAAGAGGCTAGGAAGCAGAAACTAGAAGCACTTTGCAGTGAAGAAATCTGACCTACACACACTATCTTAGCTGGGTAGTGAAGGTCAGCATCAATAGTAATTAGTTGTGTAGGTCTTCTGCACCCTTGCTATGTAAGGAATGTGGTACTGTCCTCCTATGTTCTTCCTCTCAGTAACTGTAGCCTTACTCTGTTGATGAGAAAAAAAATTGACAAGTGCTCGTTGGAGGAATATTCTTTAAATGTCTGATCAGTGTTCCTCAAAACTGTCAAAAGTTATCACATAGAAGGCAAATCGATGAGAGTCTCACAACCAAAAGGGCTAAATGCAGTATGGTATCCTGAATGGAATTTTAGAACTGAAAAAAAAAAAGCTTATGAGGCAGAAATTTAAGAAACTTGGATAGAGAGTGGACTTCAGGTTAATAATGATAAATCAGGCTGGGGATTTGGCTTAGTGGTCGAGCACTTGCCTAGCATGCATGACGTCTTGGGTTTGATCCCAGCACTGCAGAATATCGTCATTTTAAAATCAACAGTGGCCCATTAACTGACAAAAATACCATATTTCAAAATGGAAGCATGGGTATTAAATGCATAGAAATTATCTATACTATCTTCAGAATTTCTTTACATCTAAGACTGAACCAAACCAGGTTTATATTTAAAAAATAGTATGAGGAAAAACTGATTTTTATTGAATCTTTGCTTTGTGACACATTCTGTCTTAGAAGATTACTTTATACTATCTCATTGAATATAAGATAAGTGATATTATTCTCATGTTTTAGATGAGAATCCATACATGAATGTATGTTACTCCTACTAGGGAATCAGAGAACAAGGATTCCAGTCTAGGCACCTAACTTGTACAGCTCATGCTTCTTTTTGTCATACTTGTGTAACTTGTTGACAGACACTGTGCATAAGAACAAGGCGTGTTTGGCACTGTTCCACAACTTATCAGTAATCAGGCAAACAAGTCTGATGAAAAAGATAAAGAAAAAGTCATGCTTGCCAACAGACAAACGTACTTTTAAAGCAGAATGAGTAATTGAAGTTTGAAATAGAGATAAATAAAATTCAAGAAATGAGTCTTAATGAAGAGTTAAAGAAAAAAAATTATATTCAGAGGTTTGCCTCTTGCAGTTCTTGCAGACAGGATAAATTTTGTCAAGTGGATGAAATGTGGATAATAACCATTTTTTATAACATAGGCTATATTATAGTCAAAACAACTGTCAACAAATTGTAAGAAAGGGAATATGTATAGACTGAACACCTGAAAGACAGTTGCTCATTTACCATTTCCATTCCAGCTCTCTGTAGGGTGGGACATCTGCATGGCCCTAACCCATGGCCCATTATGTTAGGGCTCTACTGTACAACTCATACTGGCTTCATTTTTTAGAATCTTAAAGATTGGTGTTAAAATTAAATAAGACTGTCTTCATTTCAAGTTTGTCTTGAAAAACAAACTCAAGGAGTGTTGTTGTTTTTTTTTGGCAGGGGGGGTTAAAAAGTTGATTAAAGCATGGAATCATATCATAAGCATTGAATTTCTCTCCCAAAAACATGAATATACTTTATTTACCAAGTTTTTGCCATAAGAACAATCCATTCTGTTTTGTTTTGTTCTGCTCTTTGCACGAAGACTTGCATGTGAGTATCTAGCTTGGTTTTTTGTTTTTTTATTTTTCATTACACATACCTGTAATACATAATCTGTCATGTCCAGCTTTGGGTCATTTATAGTAAAGAACCATCTACTTTCACATTTAAGAATAAAGATCACAGTCTCACATTTTCACTCCTCATCACTCATTATTAGTAACAAATAGAATGTGAAAGAATAACACAAACTCCTTCGATAACTCCAAAGGACATTTTAAATTTCAAACCTTGTATAATGTAAAGTCTGTACAGGGAATATGAAAAAGGAGTACAGAAACAAGCCAGGAGGAAATCCCCAAGTTCAATCATAGACAAAGCTGATGGAAACAGCTCTCCAGCAGGACGTCTGTGGAGTACGATCTTGAGTTCCTTTGATGTCTCTAAGATATGGTTTAGATGCTGTTTCATATTTTAGTTTTATTCAAAAAATGCTTCATTAAATTCTGGTTTGTTCTACAAGCATATTAATAAGTAAGGGTAAATATTTCATTACTAAGTATTGAAATTAAACAATATTATGAAGATATTAATGATTTTATTCATGATACAGTGTTGTATAGTATAGAACTATGTTCTGTGTTCCTACAGAAAACTTAACTACAAGAATTCGGCTATGTTGACTTGCTCCCAGAATATCCTAAGAGAGCTCTTTGAACACCTAAGGTTCTAAATTGATATTGTATTTGTTTTACTTTAGGGTATGAATGATAAAGAAAAAATTTTACCTGTTTTTGACTGTTGACAAATTTATTGTTATTATTTTTATTTTGAAGCTGCCAGAAACAACTATAATGGACTACTATGAGAAGTATAAGCCTAGAATGAATGAGCTGGAAGCTTTTAATATGGTAAATCTTTGACTTAAACATATTAAATTGGATATGTTGCTAGAATACCATTCTATTAAATTTCATTGGGAGTGAACCAATCCATGTTGTTTTTCTCTTTCTATAGAAGAACTGTTTTGGAACATTTCCTATTTCAGAACTAAATTAGGTGTCAGTAATGTAATAAAGAGAACACATGGCAGATTTCTCTTAAAATGTATTATAAATGCACAGAAAAATGTTTTAGTCCTTTGAACACATATTGGTCTCAGTGAAGTTGCTTCACAAGCATTCCTCTTAATGGATTTCATTCCTGGTATCCTTTTAAAAGCTTTCTGTCACATATGATTGCATATTGGATTTTACCTCAAAGTCACTAAAAGGACATTATTTTTTTATTATTGAAGGAAAACTTTTGATCTCTGCAATATACATTTGCTAAAGATGTACAGTGGGTAGACTTTACATGGAAACTGCTGTAACATTTTCTTAAGTGGTAAGTGTTAAGGAAATAAGCTGTTTTTTTAAGGACCACTATCTTGTCTTATTCTTTCAGTTAAAAGTTGTTTTGGCTCCTTGTGTAGAGACATTGATTCTTCTGGATCGACTTTGCTACCTGAAAGAGCAGGTAAATTGTGTGATTTTTTTTTTAAATGAATAATAAATATTTTTATTAACTATAGTAATGTTGGTGCAATCATATCTAGTATAAATTATGTCAAAATACTTGTCAAAATAATTTTTCTTATGATATTTTTATATTCTCAATATTCATTTCATCTCATTGTTAATATATAAACATAGCTTTAGAAAACTATATAATAAAATGTATTTTTTTAATTTTATGGTAATTATTCCACATAGGCAGTGAACACAAACCACCATATATGACACAGTAGAGCCAAAGTTAATAAAGGCCAGATATTAAAGACATTTCATAACCAAAATTAATAGAGACTAGACATAAAAGGCATTGTAAATAAAAATGGACAAAAGGCATTGTATACACATCTTTTGTAAAACTTTACCTTTTAATATACTTTTGGAGTTTTGACCATTCATCATTTGCAATATAGAAACATCTTTCTAATCAATGAAAATTATTTCTACTCTTTTACAATCTTATTTGTTTTATTTGTGTTAAATAACAGAATACTGTCTTCTAAATTATCTTTAAGTAATGTATATTTTATATTACTGGGCTTTGATGAAAATAAATCATTGTGAGCTACTTGAACCCATTCAAAGACTCAGCCTCATGTTTCCACTGTATGCTCTTTTTAAACAATTTTACCATATAAGAAAACTTTACTTTTTTCTTATCAACAGACCTCTTGGGACAAATTGATTTTAATAAATATGACTTTGTTCTAATTGTATTGTCATAGAGAAAGGCAATTTTTAAAACTGTAAATAATGGTCTAGGTTCCTAACTGCCCAAGTCACCAGAAAGGTTTGAGTCCCAAGTGGCTAGTAACAAAATCAATAGTAGTGGGGACTCATTTTGTTTCTCAAAAAAATTTCTGTTGTTCTAAGCACAGTAGTTAGGCAAGACAGTATGCACACATATTTATAGATCCTTGTGGTAAAATAGAAATCATAGAACTAATTTTTAATATTTATACTCCTATCTTTCTATTTTAGAATCTAAAATACATAAAAATTAAAAGTAACTATAATACCATCTGTCAGCACTTTTAAGTACCTGATCTGCTTCCTAATGATTCTGTCATGTATACCAATTTTGCTTGTATATGTGTGTGCCATTTATTCTTTAAGAGTGGAATAAAACTATAAATGCAGTTTTATATGTAATTTAGGTTATGTATGCTTTTCCCATCTCATTACTTTACTGCAAAAAAATGGATAATGTTTCATCATAAGAGTAATTAATATCCATTTGATACTGGCCTTGTCCAGATTTTCATAATCATAGCAAAGAATACCCTGTAATTCAATCTCTATGTTCGTGTTTGCTTTCTCAGCACAATGTAAATAATGCTTGAAGGTAAAACTGTAAATTCTAATTTTATTCAAGAAAAAGAATAGAATTCTTTTATATTATGTTTTTAAGAAGTTTTTCTATGATGGCATGTAATCTGACTCATCTTTCTGTTTTCTTCAACCAATGGTTACATTTTGAATTGCTTATCAATTTGCAGGACGATATTGCATGGTCTGCACTTGTAAAGTTGTTTGATCCCGTGAAGTCTCCCAGGTGTTATGCTGTTATTGCCCTGAAGAATCAGCAATAATCTGAATTAAAGCAGATTAGTAGTTGTATCTGTTTATGGGATTTGTTACTAAAATACTTTTCTAAACATTTTTGTCCTTTTATGTATTTTGATAATTGCTATATATTTTAAGTAAATAATAAAATAAAACCCAACAAAAATGTCATAATTTATTTTTCTGTTGCCAAAATATTTTTTAATAAAATGGGAATTTATAGCTGAGTATGGTGGTGCACACCTATAATCTTAGCACATGGGAGGTTGAAGCAAGGGGACAGCTGTGAATTTAAGGCCAGCCTGAACTATATAGTGAAATCCTGTTGCAAGTAATAATAATATAATAATGAGAATGAGAATTTGTGAAAATGTAAATGAGTTGACCTACTGTCTCAGTTACTCTTCTTCCCTTGCTGGGACAAACCACCTGACACCCAAAATGAAGGAAGGAAAGGTTTATTTAGCTCACAGATAGTAGAGTTTTCAGTCCATACTGAGCTGGCTCCAAGGTGGGGTGGCACATGACAGCGGGCAGCAGTTCTTGGTGGCAGAAAATGGCAAGACAACAAGAGCAGTGGGAGGACTAGAAGAAACAATGGCTAGAGAGAGCAGGTCTGTCTCTTATATTGCACTCAAGCTATCTGCCCCAGGCTGGGTGTAGCACTCACACAAATAATCTCAGCAGCATTTACATCCATAATCCCAGCAGCACTCACACCCATAATCCCAGACTGGATCATGAATTAATCAAAGTCTAGAAGTCCTTCTCACCACTGCATGAGGCTTTGGGGGACAACTAGACAAAAACCGTAACACCTACATTCCTGAGTATCTAAATAAGATACTATGATCTGAGTCTTTATTCTTGTCCAGTATTTATGACCCTTAAATCTTGCTACATGTCCTCGTTTTACTTCTTTGTAAAAAAAAAAAAAAAAAAAAAAAGTACAAGTTTAGATGCAGTCAAATGCTGAGCATCATTTACATTTTCTTCCACTTTTGGGAAAGGGTTTCATGTTACCATGACAGAAAACTCTACATTTAAAGAAGCACTCCAGGCCACTTAAGAAACATGCCTAATGTGAAGCACATTTTCTACTATATTTTAATCTAAGTTTCTTGAAATAATGTTCTGTTCTCTTAAAGGAATGTTCAACTTACAAATGATGTTCATTTTAAGGATTCTTGAGGCTATGTATCTTACTAAAATAAATGATGAGTTGGCACTTAATGAAATTACCTGATGCTCTGAAAAAAGCCAATCTGAGTAAAGCAAGATTGAATGGAAGGAGGCCAGCAACTTGCCAGTGTGAAACAACCCACTTGATTAGCAGGAAACTGGAGGTTGTTAATGTACAGAGAAGAAATGGACAGATGAGTTGAAGGTTCTTGATACTCAGCAGAAAGCCTAAGAATCTCTGTAGAAGAAACAGTTGCAGCACCCTGTCTCTAGATGAGACTAATTGTTTTGCTTTCAATTTAATTGAGCTTGCAGCCAGTATATATATGAATGATAATATACTATGTATAGCTAGCATAATGTTAGGAAAATACACCATCTTTAATCTTGGTGTTCTGTAGCATTTTAAACATACTCAGTACATAGAAAGTAGATTTTAAAAACTCTCTGCATACTCATCACAAACTTAACAGCTATCAACATTTACCCAGTTGTGTTTCATCTGTATATGTGAATTTGCACACACACATTCAGCACCTACACCTACTTCTTCAAAATTTTAGAGTGACTCCCAGACAGTTCATTACTTGCAATAAACACTTCAGTAACTCTCAGTATTCCTAACAGATAACATGTTTTATCTTTGATAAGATCTATAGCTGTTTTTAGTCAGATACCTGTGATTGGCTCAAAACATCTTCTGTATCAGTTTGTACTGTGTAACAAACAGGTTATGTATGCTTTTCCCATCTCATTACTACAAAAAATGGATAATGTTTCATCATAAGAGTAATTAATATCCATTTGATACTGGCCTTGTCTAGGTTTTCATAATCATAGCAAAGAATACGCTGTAATTCACTCTCTATGTTCATGTTCATGATTAAACATAGGTTACTGTTATTTGTCTTTATCTTTGAGCAAAAATACTTCATAGTGTTGTTTTCCACTGCATCACATTGGAAGGCACATTGTATTCGGTTATCCCACATTCAGCGATACTAAGATCAGCAGCTTTCAGTTTTTGTGAGCCTGATGTATCCAGGGTACAGTTCACTGTCAGCCTTTCTCTAAATGGATTTGGCAGGCAGTTCCAAATAAGAATTTTAAAAAATAAGAATTAAAAAAAACCTACAGGTTGATTTTTCATATTCAGGTTGGCTGAGAATCCTTACTAGTTTAACCACATACTTCATTATTTTGTGCAGAATTGCCTTTGTATAACAGCATACTGTGTCTTCATATTGTTTATTATATGAGTGATTGTCTAGGAAGGAGCAAGAAATCTTGCCAACCTACTGCGGTTCCTTTGTAATTTCACGTAGGTAAAGTTTTAAAGATCTTCTCCATACCCAAATATTTATATAGTATTCATATTATATAAAGAAAAAAGTACATGTGTACCAAACAGTTTAGTATAAAGAATCACAATTCTCTTTCATTACCAAAGCAACTTTGTAGTAACTGCTCTGTGTGTTAAAAACATATCAAGTATTATATTCATCAATGTTTTCTCTCACTTCTATCAGTGTTACTTTTATTAATGTTTTAATGTGTGACTCAGATATTTGATTAACGTGAGATATGTATGATCTTGAGACAGAATGGTTAAGCAACACTGCAGCTTTGTACACATGGATTCCCATTGCAGGGTTTACACACCTCTATCTCATAAAAATTGTCTATTAAGGCTATACTTTCAAGGATCTTTTTTTTTTTTTTTTTTTTTTTTTTTTTTTTTTTTTTTTTTTTTTTTTTTTTTTTTTTTTTTTTTTTTTTTTTTTTTTTTTTTTTGTCTTTTTGAGACAGGGTCTTGCTATGCAGTTCAGGCTGGCCTTAAGCTCACTTTGTAGCTCAGGCTGTCTCAAGCTCACAACAATCCTCCTGTCTCAGCCTCCCAAGTGCTGGGATTACAGGCATTCGCCACCCCGCCCAGCAGGGATCATTTCTATAGTATGTTACTAGAGAAGTTTCTCTGATGGTGTAGAGTACCAGAAACCATGAGGAGGAGGCCCAGTGTTCCTTCCCGAGCGTGAAGCCAGATATTGGTGTTGCTTTGCTTCCACTGCCACTTGCCATTGGTGGTTGTTCTTGCTTCCTCCCTGGAAGGAGTAAGAGGGAAAGAACGCAGCCTGAGTGGCTTTGAAAAAAAGAACTAGTCTACTAAAGACTGTGAAGACAGGAGCACCAGTTCTACCAGTTGCCTGGATGAGCTGAAGCAAGGTCCTCACTGGTAAACTGGGGTTTTATTCAGCATTCATTTTTTAAACATTTTTTGAATGCCTGCCATGTGTCAGATACAGTAGGCACTGTCAGTATAAAGTCAAAATGTTTTTGTACTCAAAACAGTTCAGATTCTTATGAGAGACCATCAAACTGCAATGGTGCATCAGTTCCTAAACTTAATTCTTTCCATAGTTCTGGTCACAGAATTTGTCCATGATTTTGGTGCATATGTACATGCAGTTTGGTTACAACCAAGGGTGAGAATGAATTCTGAGACCAGCATCAAATTAAGTTTGTGAAGCAACATAGCACTGTACTAATTGTAGCAGTCAGGCTCCCTGCTTAGAGGGGAAATTCTTAGGGCATCCTTTTATGAATAGACAAAGGGACAAGGGGCAATAATAATATATTGAATATCTTATATCAAATTTTCTTATATATTCAATATTGAATATTCTTTATCTGAACTGCTTGTGGCTAGACTTTGTAGATTTTATTTTCAAATTTTGAAATATTTCCATATACATAATATATCTTATGTACAGGACCCAAGTCTAAACCCAAAATTCATATGTGTCTTACACATAGGCTTAAGATAATTTTTGTCAATATTTTTAATGACCACATACAACAGAAATTACCATGGGTGCCTTTGGGTCAGTGTATAAAATGTTTCAGATTTTGGAGCATGTCAGATTCTGGATTTTCAGATTCCTTTTGTATCACTGCATAAGCCATTTAACTGTTCAATATGCCTCCATTTTCGCCTCTGTTTTATAAAAAGAAGGAATTTACTCACAAGTTATTGGCATTATTTGGAGATGTCTTCATCTCCAAACTTGGAGTGTTGGCAACTTAATCCCCAATGCAACATTGTTGGAGGTAGGCCTTTGAAAACTATTTAGGTCCTGGATGCTCCAGCCTTGTGCATGCCATAGTGCTACAGTGAAAGGGAGCTTGTGGGAGTGGGGTCATGCGCCCACCCTGCCACCTCCACTGAGTGAGGATGCGGTGCACCTGCCTGTGCCAGACGCCAGCACCTTCCTCTTGGACTTTTCAGATTTCAGAGCTGCAAAGGAATAAATGTTCTTTCTAAATTGCCTGGGGCCCTGGCAAATATGTTTCCTGTTTTTTTTTTTCTTTTGAACCAGGAATCAAACTCAGGACCTTGCACTTGCCAGGCAGGCACTATGCCAATGAGCTATATCCCCACTTCAAATACACTCCTGTAGCAACACAAGATTGAATAAGACAGGGGCTGGGGAAATGGCTCAGTAGAATAATTGCTTCCCTGGCAAGCACAAGGGCCTGAGTTCAACTCCCAGTTTGCCCAAAAAAAAAAAAAAAAAAAAAAAAAAAAAAAAAATATTGAATAAGACAGCTATGAAGCATTGCTATAACAAATACCTAAAAATGTGGAAGGAGTTTTGAAACTGGATAACGGGTAGAGGCTGCAACAGTTTTGAAATGCATAATGGGAAAACCTGCATTGACTAGAACATGAAGTATTCTGGTGGGGGCTTGAAGAAGGGGGATTTGTAGAGAAAACCTCAACCTTAAGCAATTCCATGGGAGACTTGCTGCAGGATCTGAACCAGCAGAGGAAATTCTGATGGCAATTCTGAGCAGAACTGCAGAATTAGGGCACCTCAATGAGTTCCAACAAGAATGGTAGTGGAACCAGCATGCTCTGAGATCTCAGCACTGTAGAATCTCCAGCAAGGAGCAGGACCTGGGCATGCTGCTGTCATGCAGTTGCAGTGCCTCAGAGTCATAGTGTGGCTTCCTAAGGCCTTGGGGTGCCAGCTGTCACCCTGTATGCAAGTAATAGGATATAAAGTCATAGGTGACAATGCTCAAGCCTAAGTGGTGTTTTTTCTGTTTGTACTTATTTTGGACCTTTTATTCTTTGTTTCTCTCTTTTGTGATGGGAATGCCTGTCCTATGCCTGTCTCACGATTGTGTTTTGGAAGCACATAATTCATTTGATTTCACCAGCTTATAACCAGAGGTAATAGTGTTGCTGGAAGAAGTTAAGACTTTTATCTCAGAGCTACTGGGATACTTTCAAGTGTAAAGTAAGTACACTCTGTAAGTGAAAAGTACATGAATCCTTTAGAGCTGGGGTGGAAAGCTGTCCTTTGCATATTTCTATCCCATCCAAGACTCATGTGCTGGAAACAATCCACAACAATCTATCAGGGAAGATGTTGGGCTGGGGAGATAGCTCAGCGGCTTAAGCACCTACCTGGAAAGTGCAAGATATGGAGTTTGATCCCTGTTATAGCAAAAAGAGGTGGGTATGGAGAGGGGAGGGGGGAAGGAAAGGGAGGGAAGAAGAAAGATGTTATGGCAATGAGGACTCCACTCTCATCAATGAGTGTCATAATGAAAGAGCTTACACAAACAGATGCACTTGTGTGCCCTTCTGCTCCCCTCTAGGGAGGACATGGGAAACG
The DNA here is from genome assembly GCA_004027165.1 of Ctenomys sociabilis. NCBI lineage: Eukaryota > Metazoa > Chordata > Mammalia > Rodentia > Ctenomyidae > Ctenomys > Ctenomys sociabilis. Next base: position 22,040 of record PVKA01011769.1, on the reverse strand, counting down.
CCACTCTAATCTTGGGCTTTCCAACCTCCAGAAAGTTATGGGGGTTGAGTGAATTACGATACTGAACTCCCTCAACGTGTCTTCACAGCGTCTGTTCATAACATGGTGCTACACTTCCTAGAACTCTCTGCAGTCCCAGAACACAGCATTGACAGTACGGTGTCTCTGAAGAGTTGAGATGCTGTGGATAGAACGTGGGTGTCGGCTCATTGTGGAGAACAGACTGAGCTTTGCAAAACAACTGTGACAGCATTGTCTAAGATTAGTGTACATACACAGCAAGCAACAGACTTGAAGCAAAAAAGTCCTGATAAGTAAACTGTTGTTTGATAAGTGAGCTTTCAGCCAAGGAGAGAAGATGGCTTGTCTGAGATTAGTGAACATATAGGAATTTCCTGGAACAAACAATGAAGTTATTTACTGGCTTAGAGTCTTATCTTTCCTAGGGAAAGTTTTCCTGTAAAAAACAAATAAATCATGTTGACACAGGTGGTTTCAGTTGTTAGAGCCGATCGCTTTTTTATTCTGATACAGATGGTTGCAGTTTTCAATGTAAAGCACTCAGTTTCTGGCACAAAATGCATATTACTTAATGGTTGCACTTGTTAAATGACATAGAGCAACGAAAAAGAAAATCAACCATACTTATAATACTTGTAGGAGAAAATTCTAATCAACTTACAAGTGAGTTTTTAGTACATGACCACATTTAAAAGTTAACCTAATTTCTGAATGAAAAACAAACCTAATACCTAGTAGTTAAGTTTTACAGTAATTTTGCTTGCTGAGATAATCTATTTATTTAATTTTTAAAATCTTTTATTTCTAGGATAATTCCTATATAGTACATATTTGTTTTCCTAACTTAGAAATTACTGTATTTTGAGGCATTGATGCAGAGAATTATACAAAAAGTTTTTAGGTTATATGTATCTGAATAGTTCTTCAATTTGTGGTTACAGCCACTGCACATAATTATTTATTATTATAAATATTATTACCCATTTTAACATAGTTACTGGAAAGTATTTTTCAAGAAGCATGAAAGTTCCATTCTTTCCTAGATGACTATAGTTTCAGTTGACTGATCTATATGTTTCATAGCTGTCCGCTATTCTCCATGCCTTGAATTTCTTCACAGAATATAAGAAAATGTCTTTGTTTACATTTCTTCAGCTTTAGTTCATTGTTTTCATCAATTCTTTTAGAATAGTGTAAGGTCCAGACACATGCAGTTGGAGTAGATGCAGGTAGACACATGTGGAATAAAATTCACTACTGGTAAGCTCACCTTAAGAAGTAGTATTATTTTTGTTGTTGTTAATTTGATTTTTGTCTTTGTTTTTGTTTTTGTTTTGTTTTTTAGTATTTTAGGAAAGGGTACACATGGTGTTCAGGATCTCACTACTACATTTGCCTGTTTACAGCCTCCCAAACAGCTCGGGTTACAGGCATGTAGCACCATGCCCAGTCTCAATTGCTGTGTCAGTGTGCCCCATGGGCAGGGCCAGCATGGCAGGCTCAGGGATCAAACCTCTGGCCCCTGCACCTGCTTGCAGGTGCTTTAATCCACTGAAAACTGCTGAGCTATTTGGTCAGCCCTAGGAAGTAGTATTTAGGAGGCATGAAGCAGATAGGAACACAGAGAGACTGAGAATATGTTCAGATTTTATTTTATGGTTTTGTTTTGTTTTTGTTTTTGTTTCGAGACAGCCTTGCCCTATAATCCAGGTTGTCCTCAAATTCATAGAGATCCTTCTGCCTTCGCTTCCTGAAAGCTGGGATTGCAGGCCTGCACCACCAGGCCTGGACCAGGTATATTATCTATAATAATACTACACAATAAATCTGTTACTCTGTAATCATTGTGGACTTCATCATCAACTTATTAGGTGTAACTCAGCCACCTGATCTTTGACAGAGGGGCCAAAACACTTACTGGAGGAAAGATAGGCTGCCTACATGTTGAAATTAAAATTTGACTCAGTTCTATTTCAATGCATGAAGCTAAAATCAAAATGGATTAAAGATCTAAACATTAAAACAGAAACAATCACCTGGAAGAGAAAGTAGGAGGAACTCTTGAAGACATAGGGGTAGGAAAATAGTTCATGAACAAAATTCAAATCACATAGGTAATACTGAACAGAACTAAAAACTGGGACCTCCTCTTATTGAGAAGTTTTTGCATGCCAGAAGAAATTATCAACAAAGTGAAAAGACAAGCCACAAATTTGGAAAAAATCTTAACTAATAAGCACTCTGACAAAGGTCTGCTCCCTAGAATTTATAAAGCATAAAAATGAAATAAGAGAAAGCAAAGCAACAGGATGCCTTGAACTCTGTATGTTCACTAAAGCTCATCCAGTAGGCACAGAAGTAAAGTTACATGCTACAGGTTAGAGATATGTTAATATGGAAAAATTCTGTCATTACTGTCAAGATATTTTTATATTCTCTATTATATGTCCTTTTGTTCATTTATATTTGGGTGTCTTTATCCCTTTGAACCTACTCAACATGGCATCTGAGGATCTTATTACCTGACCTTTAGAGGTGGAAAGACTTTGGCACTTAGCACCTCTAGGAGAGGAGAAAATGAACCATAGAAGTGTTGATGACACCAAGGCATACACCAGCTTTGACATACAGTGAAACCAATTAAAACCAGCAACTATCACCTTAAAAATAGAAATCAGCCATAATAACAGAGACAAAAACCAGCTAAATATTAACATATCATAAGAACCAATAAAGAAGCAGTGGGCGAATCTATGGCACACATAGGGCTGTTTATATCATTGAAAACTCTGAAAGTCTTGCCATAATTGCAGTAAAAGGTACAACTATACCATCTTTTACTAGACACTTGACCTAGCTCCCAATCTCCTAAAACAAGTTATAGCAAAGACCTAATAAAAAAAGACAAATGGTAAGTTTTGGGTGAGGCCAGGGAGGTCAAAACTCCCTGGGAGTAAACACTCTCTGAGGAGAGACAAGGATCTTCTGGATCACCATATTTATGGGGTTTTCATGGATTGGGGGGGTTGCAAGGAGAGGAAAGCACATGGAAGGCAAAAGCCCAAAAAATGACCAGGGTCTTGAGAGACAAAGGTTAAGAGAATTGTTTGATGTCTAAGGTTGACAGTTGTGTTGCTGTGGATCGAGAGTGTCAGCAGGCTTTGTGTTCTGCTGCCTCAGTTGAGGTATGATATTGACTTCAGAGCACTGTGAATGTGAGCTTTTCCAACACAGACAGGGGTCTCTTTCTGGTCAGCAATTTAACTCCTATATAGCCTGGCCTCTGTCAAGCCTTCACAAAAGAAAAGAAACATGTAGTAAACCAAATAGTATCTAAAAATGGTTAACTAGTAAAGCTCAACAGTAATAATAATTTTTAAAAGTTATTGGAGAGGGCCGGGGAGGTAGTTCAGTGGAATAAGCACTTCCCTGGCAAGCTCAAGGGCCTGAAGTCAATCCCCGGTTCCACCAAAAAAAAGCTAGTGGAAAGTGAAATTTGGAAAACAAAAGAAAGACAAGGGGAAAGAAAACTAAGAACAATTAAAAATAAGTAGAATTAGCTAAAAGTAACAGAAAAATACAAACTAGGAAAAATAAAGCAAAATAAGAAAGAAAAAGTCTGAAAAAGGAAATAATAGAAACCCCTCAAAATAAAAAGAACTGTGGCTTAGTTGCCTCTGTGTTGCTGGAACCACATACCCAACACCCTCAACTCTTTAAGGAAAAGAGGCTCACTTGGCTCAGTTTTTGAAGAATTCACTCTGTTGTGAGGTGGCTTCAAGGCAGAAATATCATGGTAGAAAGGCTTTCGCAGAGAACACCTCTCATCCCAGCCAGCCAGATGTCCCTTCCAGGTCACACCCCAGTGGTCTAACTCTAAGCTGACCAGGACTAATGACACATTTGGCTACAGAATTCCTTCATGGATGATTTCCCTGATATGCATAGTTCCCCATGATCTAATCACCTTCCAAACCCGTGAGACTTTGGGAGGATATTTTAGGTCTAAACTATAAAAGCTGAATGCAAAAGACTTCCGGGTTGGGTGCTTAGGTTGCATTCCACAACCTGTGTTTTTGGAATGTGCCAGATACTGGGGAAGGATGTTGAATCACACCTCGAGCCTATTATGTTTTCAAACCAACTTTTGTATGTCAATAGAAAATTGCCCCATTTCTTCTAGCCTAGAGTATGCAAATTTTAGCCTAAAAGTCACCATTTTGGTTTCTACTCAGTGGACATGGGATTTTCTGTACCTCTGCTAATCCTAATGAGCTAAATGCACATGTGTGTTCTGCTGGGCAGGGTCAGTCAAAACTGTGGTGTCTGCTTTAGGGCTGTATTCTCTTTGGCAGTTTAGTGTTTCTGCACATCCAGAATGCTCCAAATCACTGTCACTTTGCCTAACGTAACAGCCTGAAGCTTGTGAAGTGCTCCACTTGATCCAAGAACCTCTCTGTCCTTACACTCTGGGATGTGACAAATGTCTAAGTGTGTCTTAGTGTATCCCTGGTCATGTTGGCAAATGAGGACATCAAATGGACCACTGAGCTCTGTGAGTGAATGAGGCAGCAATGGCACCAAAAGACAACTGGACATAATGCTGGCACTTTGAGATCCAGCCCCCTCAAAGCCACACAGAGCTAGCCTGGTTCCTAGGACTATCACCATGTCTCCACAGCCTGAACTTTCTACTGCTTACACTTCTCAGGATGTCTGTGACTAATCCCCCTTCTCATGGCTGTCTCATGGCTGTCTCCTACACACTGACTGTTGTACTGTGGCCCTGAAACTCCTGAAAAGTGGTTCTGATTCTGGGAGTAGCTCAGGCTTAAGCAATAATGTTTAAGCCTTCCCAAGAATCTCTTGATTATGTATAGCCCTTCTGAATAAGGCAAGTGCTGCAGTGAATTTCATTTCCAATTCTAGCCTGCAATGCAGAAGGAGCAAGAAGCACACAGTAAAACCCCACACTGTATTTGCAGTTCAGAATAACTCTGGGTTTTTCTTGGGGTTAGCATTACAAGTCCCTTATTTCTTTCTGGGGCTTCTGACTCTCCATGTTTATCTTAAGTTTGTAGAGAAAAGTTCCCCTCTCTAGGAGCCAAGGTTAGCATTCTAATGTTCTTTACTGTGTCATCTTTAGTTTCTCCAATTTCTCTGTAAATTTTAGGTTTCCTGTTGGTTTTTTTCTTGATTCCTGAAGCATTTCACCTTTCTCTTTACAAAGTTCTTTTTCAAGGTTCTATATTCTCTGTTCCAGAGATTTGCTGCCAGCCTTTACCCTTTCCATCTTTATTCCCCTCCAACTAAGAATGTTTTTAACTTTAAAAAGCCATAGATTCAAAATCCAAAACTTAAAATTATATATAAATGTCAAAAATCAAAGACAACGTGAAAATCTAAAAATTGGCTATAAGCAACAAACCACAAAGAAGATCTATTTTTAAAAAAGCTATTCATGTTGCATATGTTTTAATCAATCACCATTTGTTAGTAGCTATTGCTTGTCTATGGTAAACACTAAAGATTTAGAAGAAATATTTAGAACCTATGATAATCCCAAAAGTTTACAATCTAATATTTGAAAGTATAATCTAGGTTATGGGACAGGTGAAATAATCAATTAGTCATTAGATAATGACTTTGGGAATTAAAAAATTCTACATGTACACTATCCTTTAGCATGTCCTAGATTTATGCTGTGTTCCTTTCTCTATACAATAGCTTTTTTTTGTTTTTAAATATACTGAATAGACAATCTTGTTTTCATGGAATAGAACTGTTTTTTTTTTGTTGTTGTTTTTTTGAAGTACAAATATCAATGAGATAGTTTTAAGATACCTTAACAAGATGGATTTGATAAATTAATACACTGCAAACTGTTTTCATAATGTTTTGGTATCATAGAAGGTGCATACATGATATTATACTTTACAGACATTATTATACTGTATGTTTATCAGTAAATAAAGAGAGTGTAGCTTCTTGTTTATCTTATTTTTCATACCTGAATTACATCAAGGATTCAATAATTAACACTTTCTACCTTGTTATTTTCCTAGTGGTTGTCCATAGTACTAGAAGCCGACATAATAGCCTGTCCAACCACCATTAGTGCAAATCTTGCCTCTCATAGAATTATGTAGAAGCACAGCGTTATCTATCCCAACTGTACTGTCCATACACACACATCATGATTCTTCCTTTCTATACCCCTTCCTTTGTCTACACCTGTCAGAGATGGGCACTCCATTGTCATTCAACTAACTTAGGTGCTTGAACTCTACAACACAATCCAACACAGTCCAGCATTCCACAACAATAGTGAGTTATCTGAAGAAGTTTTCGACCATAGCCATTTACAGCTCAACTTATTATTATGGCCCCGCGATGTATACTTCATTTTTATACTTTTCTGCTGGATGGTTAAGACCTAGATAGAGCAAGACTTATATACCAACACATGTACTTTATGTTTCTTATGAGGTCAGTGAAGTCCCCTCGGGGTTTATCTTGTAGTCCTGTACCTTATTCTGTAGATCCTTTGTCTGTGTCATCCATGTGAATGAGTCACAGCCAATGCTTGACCAGTTTGCTCTCAGAGAGAGCTTGAGAGAAAGTTTTCTCTCCATGTGACTCTCCCCAGGCATGCTTCGATCTCTTTCCTCTGTGGCTCCATAATCTCCTTGTTCAGAAAATTTGGAAATCAACTGAGTTTCATAATGTTGCAGTGCAGGTTCACCTATGTCCTGAATCTTCTCTGACCTTGAAAGGCTAGGGCCAAAATGTTGGCTGTCCCTGTGGCTCTTCTATTTCTCCAATTTTGATCTGTGAACTTAGGTTGTTAACCATCCAGAAGAAAAGCTGATTAGTATCCTGCATCATGTGTCATTCACTTTGCCTTATCTGACTCAATTGTTTTTAGTTGTTGTTGTACATTTCCATTTGTATTTCTTCTTTTCACTTCTTATACTAAGGAAGCTATACGATATTTACACATGTGTGTCTGGTTTATTTCACTTCTGAGTATATGTTCAAGTGGCTATCCTTTAGCATGTCCTGGATTTATACTGTGTTCCTTTCTCTCTGCAATAGCTTTTTGTTGTTGTTGTTTTTAAATATACTGAATAGACAATCTTGTTTTCATGGAATAGAACTGTTTAAAAAAATAATCTTCAATATAAAATATGAGATCTGGTTAACCAATAACTAGAAGAACTCCGAGCTCCTAAGCCTCCCAGATGACTTGTACTTGGCCAGTGATGCTACTGTTTGCATATATGGGATGTATTTATCTCATTGAGTTTGTAGATGTTCTGTCAATGGAAGACATATTTTTTAAAACTTATACTGTTTTTCCTAGAATGTTCCAATGCACAATCCAGTATAAGAGAGTTAACACATTTCAGCATAGAACAAAGTAACATGTATTTAAATCTCATGGGAGGAAACACTTTTTAAGTTGCACTAAGACAGCTATGATTTAACATGCTGGATTTTAGAAAATTTGAGAAAGTATGCAAATTCTGGTCTAAAACTCACCATGTTGCTTTCTATTCAGTCGACAAGGGATTTTCTGTGTCTCAGCTGATCTTAATGAGCTAAATGCCCATGTATTCTGAGTTAGCTGTCCTCTCAGGAAGCAGCAAAAGACCTCTGTTGTTGCTCTGCCACCCAAGTAAAGAAGTTGAGCTGAATGGTGGTTTTCTATCAGGCAAAGTATATTTAAATAATTTATTTCAAGGAAATGCAAAGCAATTGCAGATACCATTTGATGAAAAGAGCAGGTATTTGTTGTGCTGGTTTGAGAACATTTTAAGTTTTAATACACAACATAGTTCTGTGTTGTTAAGATCTCAGAATAAAGGCATATGCAAGTTTTAGTTACAAATTTTAAAAAATAGTTCTCTGTTTCCCTCTTAAACTATTTCAAAATAACACTGAAAATGAACTAAGGCAAAGGCAGGTTCTCTTTTAATGTATCCGATGTGAAACATTTTTGTATGTAAAAGCAAAAATTCCCTTAAAGAGTCCAAATTTCCACTAGCTAATGCTGCCATTGGTTTAGCAATGGATATCATATGCTGAGAATAAGTTACACTGTACTGTTTAATATTTTTAGGGATTTCAGGCTCAACATTTTGAAGGTGAGAAATAAAAGGTTTTGCAAGATAAATTAGTTCTTATATAGCCTTTCTCTCACAGCAAACGATGCTTATCTTTGAAATTCATTAAATTCTGCTTCATTTTTTAAATTCCTGGCTGTTTTTGTGAAATTCCACTGTTGTTTGTGAAATTGTTGACAGCATTCTACTACATTGGTTTTAAGAGTTGGCAAAGGAAAGGGTTATGTTGCGATTGCTGCCATTATTAACATAGCTCCTACATTTAAGATCATGAAACAAGAATAAGTCAATCAAAATCTCCACATCTTTCCTGTGAAAATTAAAATATTCTCACAGATCTTTGTTAAATGATGTTACAGGGCTCTTAAAGACACAGCAACCCCCTGGAGTTGCATCATAAACACAGTCAATGTATACCCTGACTTTAATTTATTTATTTATTTATTTTGGTGGAACCAGGGATTGAACTCAGTCCCTTGCACTTGCCAGGGAAGCCCTTATTACACTGAGCCACCTCCCCAACCCCTAATATGCCCTGATTTTTAGATCCTAACCTCCCTACAAGAAGCTAATATGTAAGATAAGTTAGCTGATTGTTGGCTCCAACACAGAAATAGCATCTTGGAAAGACAGGAAAAGGAGATTAAATCTGTACAACTTTTGAAAGAACAGTTATATATGTTTCTGATCAAGTAAAACATATTCAAATCCAACAAAACCTCATTGAATCTTGTACAAGCTGGGCCTTATGCTGGGTGCTTTCACACTTAATTCTGAAAACAAAAAGCCTATTTTATGAGATACATTAGCGATATGGATCATAAATAAATATCAAAACAGTGCAGATGTAGGAAGGAAGCAATAATACTTTAGAATATGCCGTTCATTCCCTAGTTCACTCTAGGGATTTAATTATCTTGAAAACATACTGATTTAAATATCCAATATCTGCATGGAGACTTCTCTTGCTCTTTCATTTTATCTGTGGTCTCTACACCATGATAAGTTGTTTGTATTTTCAAAACAAACAGACAAAATCATTCAAAGTATTTTCCACAGAAAACTGTACTCACAGGACATTATGAAAATCAGTTCACTATTTACAAGATTTAAAAAATGACTCAAGGATAAGAATCTCACTGATTCCAAATCATGTATTTTATTTTTACTGCTTTGGGTGATGTATTTTATTGTTTCATAAGTATATGATAAATTACAGCTAGAATTTTGCAATTAAATTTTAAAAATTTAGCATGTGCCACTTTTGAAGGAATTAAACACAATAATAGTGGTAAGTGTGACTTATCTAAGAAGATCTGTAGAATGCAAGAAAGTTCCTAATAACTTTAAATTTTAAATATAATTACTAAAAATAAACTTCATGATAATTTCTAGTCATTAAATACTTTCTGTCATTAATACTGATATGTCACCTTCATTGGATTAATAAGTACTTAATCCAATGAAAGTGATTGCATTAAGTATTTTGTAAATCCTTTTGCAATTTATGGGTCCTATATCCAAGGGCCACACCAAAGAATTCAGAAAAGACATTTTATAAAGGAATCTATAAAGATGGCCTTTAAAAATTGTGAAGTGAATTTTCAGAAACAGTCAGCTAAACAGATATGCACATGCAATAATTTTGAGGCAATAACATTGTAAAAGCTGAGTGGTGTCCTATATCAATGCCCAAGGCTCCATGAGAACTGCAGGATATATTTCTTGGTAATCAATACTGATCTTTCTGGATGTCAGTGTGACAAAAACTGTAAAACCTCATCCCAATATGTGATAACATTTCTTTTTGCATTGGAATCTACTCCACGGCCATGCACCTTATCCAAAACTTAGTTTCCAGTCAGAAATAGTGTGAGAAGCTGAGATTAAGCAGAGAACTCCCTGTATCACTTTTTTTCCTCACGTAAAATGAACTTAAGAGTAGAGCTACTCAGAAATGTAGTTCAGGGGCAACAGCATTAGTATGGGGAGGCAGAGTTAAAAGTCAGACTCTCAGGTGTCACTCTGATCCATCCCATCAGAGCCAGACTGAAGGAGCTTCCCAGGTGCTTGCACTGGAGAAGCATGGCCTCTGAGAGTGGCTATTCTCAAGTGGTTCTATGCCCAGCAACACAGAGGACCACATCAGGCTCTGTAGTGTGTGCTATGCTCTAAAAGCAAAAGCGTGCAAATATCAAGGGCACCCACAGGCTTGCCCTGTTGGACCCATGTCCTGGCCCACGCTCAGGCAATCTGTGTGTCAGAACAGGCCAGTCTCTCTTCCATCACAAGAAACAAGAGTGACCAATTGTTATGGTTTGTGTCTAGGCATCCCCCCACCCGAGAGCCTCCAGCAGGCATGGGGCAGCTTCTGGAGCTTGTGATGGGTTGCTGTGGGTGTGGATTCTGCACCTGCCCTGGGGCAGGGGATCTGCATTACAATGTAAGGAGGGAAATGAGGCTGGCCATGTGTCTGAGCAGCTGCGCTCTCTTTGCTCTTGCTATTCGCCTCCACCAACAACTGCTGCCCTCTGCCGGGTGCTGCTCTGCCTTGGAGCCAGCTGAGTATGGACTGAAACCTCCTGTAACTGTGAGCTAAATAAACCTTTTCTTCCCTAATTTTGAGTGTCAGGTATTTGTCCAGCAACAAGAGAAGAGTAACTAAGACATCAGAGTTTCCAAAATATCTTCTACCTTCAGCTGACATATTTAATAGACATTACTCTGAGACGTGTTAATAAATTTTGGCATTTGAAGTACATTTTTATAACCACGTCTCTTCACTGACTATGGCTGTACCTTTTGATTATAATATGAAAGACTTAGTTTGGAAATAAAACTTAATACTGTGAAAAAGTCTGTATTCTCCATATATCTACCCAAAAATGTAACTTCTGACTTATACTGTATATTGAAATTTGGAAAACAGAACTCTTCAAAGGGCCTTATATTTTAGGGTATCTCTGTAGAGCTTAGCTATGCTCACCCCAACTATTATTATCTTCTCAAACATAGATCTTTTCATATTCATAAAAATAGCAAATCAGCTAGCATTGAAATTGTCATAGAATGCACTGTCAATATGCAATTCTTAAATTATCTTAACATATAAGGTGTCATTTTTTCCAAATTCATTTAAAAAAATGAGTAAGATAATTGGCTCCTGACTGACATGGCCATGCCCACTTAAGCAGTTTATTTGCCTTTTTTGTTCAAAAAACTAAAGGTAATATATTTAAATTAGTCAGATAAACACTACAAATTAGATATTTTCTTTCATCCAAATGCATGCATTGTTTATGTTTCCCTTGGCTTTGAACAAATCACTTTATATTCCACCTTTTTCATTGAACACTGTATGATAAACATTTTTCCACGATTCCTTTCTGTCTTAATGATGATTATTTTTAATGGTGCCGTAAGAGCCCATTCTCTCTACCCACTCTTGTGGGCTGTTTCCAATTCCTAGCTACTATTCCTGTCTGCTGGGCCATTAGTCCTAGAGCATTATTATATTCCACAGTAATTTGCTCTCCCAGAGAGAAGGAGGACTGAACCCGATCAGTTTATACATTAGAAAGGAGGAAGTCTGTTTTTTCAAACTCCATTCAAACTTCTGTGGTCAAATTTCCAATTTTAGTCAAATTTAAAAAATACGCAAATGACCAATTTGCAAATATATGCGTAGGATTTTCCATATGTCCCACATAACTGAAAGACAACCAACAATCTGATGTGTTGCAACATCTTTCCTCTGCTCCAAAGAAACCTAATCTAAGAAATATATACATATACATATGAAATTATGAACCCCCCAAAAAAAGAAAACTTAAACAGAAATCATAATCAAATAGCCAGCTTGACAGCAACAGAGCCTCCTTCAGTTACAGATTTGATGGAACCCCTCAGAATTTCCATTTTTACTGGACTCATCTTTAACGCAAAGGTGTTGCATAAGCCCCTTCCTGGCAAGCTGAAGTGTTTCATCAATTTTCCTGACAGTTTTGAAAGTCTACTCTTCCCACTGATGTCTCTCACGCCGGTCACCAGAGCAGGCTCCCATTTATGAACAGAATTCCAGCTTCGCTCTTCTCAAGTGTGCTGGTGTCTGAGCAGCTCTTTCAGCTTTCAAGAAAGAATCTTCTTGAGTGAACAGATCTGTTTAAAAAATTTTAGAGGTGACTTCAGCTGTAGATCTCTCTTATACACATGCAGACCATTCATACACAGTGTCCTTGGCAACTACTCAATTTTTAAAAGGATTTTTAAACTCTGAATGACATGATGAATTACAGGAATAATGCCAACTAAATACTTATTGGATGCCCACTCTTGCTAGATGGTGTTATAAGCCCTTTGTATTTATTGACTTATTTAATCTTTACGATAATCCTAAAAAGAAAGGACTGTATTGTTTCTGTTGCTTTTCTGATGAGAGAATTGAAATAGGGGAAGCCAAGCAACTTTCTCTAACTGGATGTAAGTAGAAAAAGCTGTTAAATGGTAAAATCATGAGTCAAAGCCAGGCATGGTGTTGTAAAGTCTAACAGCTTAACCACTAAAGGTACTATCTTAACTTGTTTTTTGTTTTTTTGGTTTTTTTTGTGGTACTGAAGATTGAACTCAGGACCCTGTGCTTGCCAGGCAAGCACTTACACTACTGAGCTGTCTCCCTAGCCCCTATTTGGTACCTTCTACAATGGTCTTCTTCCATTTTTTTTCAAATTTCTCTTGAGAAAAGCAAGCTATCAAAAGGTATATAACTCTACAGACCTTAAAGTAACTGCTGCTAAATTGATTCCCCAGCTCCAGAAGGTTAGTTCTCATACTCTTTCAATTGTATGGAAATATTTTGCAATAAATATGTGGCTTTTTTATACAAAACTCTTTAAAATGCGTTATGAAAATGAAGTTAAATAGAATTAAAATTATTTGTAAATTGATTTTGAATTCCCTCTCTGAAATGAGTAAACAATTTAAGTTTTACAAAATTAAATTTGTTTAATAATTAGAAAATTAATATTAAGAGTTGGTCACTTTTCCAAAAATTGGTAGCTAAAACCTGAAAATTCTAAAACTTAAATTCATAACACATACGGTGTCTAAAGCCACTCAATAACAGGTCGAAAAAAACTGCACAATCCATTTTCTTCCTTCCTTCTGATTAACATGAGTGACTGCCTCTTCTCGTTACTACTCTATGCTCACTTTAATCTTCTTGCTTTCTAGATTAAACAAATAATATGACCAGCCACTGAACATCCCAGCTCCTTGAGAATATCTAATCCTGGTTTCCAATCCTCCTGACGTCAGACAGTACAAATTCAGTCCTATAAGAAGTTCCTCCAAATTCCCTTTTATTGAAATAACTATTGCTCTGAAGTGCATTCTTTTTGGTTGCCACAAGCTCAATAAATTTAAGCTAGAGTACTGGCATATTACAAGTGCTCCTTGGTTGAGGAGCTGTATTTTCCATATTGCTTGAATGGAAGAAATGTTGTATGTGTTGAAAACCAATATTTGGTGGGCAAACAAATTCAGATTTGGATATGTTGAATTTAAGGATGCTGCTGACACTTGCAAGCACGGCTAACAGAGCACTGGTCTATAAAGTTTCATGGCACAAGAGAATGCTCATTTACAGTTTTACAGTTTTAAATTTGAAGTGAGGATTGCAGAGGACCACCCTGTATAAAAAGCAGAGGGGAAGGTAATGAAATGAGTACAGACTCCTACCAGCTCCAACATGAGAAGTTTCTACAGAGAAGAATAAACCACAAGGAAGGCTGAGAAAGGACGTGCAGAGACACAGCTGAGAGACCCAGGGCAGCTCACCAAGTGCCCCGAGGAAGGGACTGTTGCGAGGCTCGGACAGCCTGGGCTGCCAGGAAGAAGACAACTGCAAACTGCCTTGGGGATTCCCACTGAGACTTTGTGAGCAGTACTGTCAGAGTCTGAGAAAAGCAAAAGCTAGATGTCTATGAGAAGGATGAGAGAAGCTCGTTTAAAGGACAGAAGGGCATCAGTGGAGGAGACACTGTGATGATGCTATAAACAGTGGTGGACAGTGTGAAATCATGAGGGCGACTGATTCAGTTTAAATCCTTTTTTCCCCTCCTACTAAAGCTACTTCATTTAACTCTACTTCAGTTTTCCATTTATCAGCTCTGGAACCTCCAGCAACTGAACACATACAGTATATTCTTTAATATAGAAATTTTTCAATAAATATTAGAAACAATTATTCCAGAAACATAGCACACCTCAATAGGAGCTTGAAAGCAGGCCAGTGTGAATGCTGAAAATGGAAATGAAACACAAGTAGACAAGGTTCTAGATGTGGAGAATCTTTGATTCTACTCCGCAGGGGTAAATTTCTCCTCAGGTCATAAGGGCTCATTCAGGAAGTACAAGGCAGGGTAATATGATTGCTTCTAAAATCAACCTGCCTAAAATTGAACTTTCATGTCAATCCTGCCATTTGTCTAAATACTCCTTTTGTAGAAAAGAAACACTTCAACTAAAAACAAAAATCATCCTAAAATACTGTCTCAATTCAGGAGATGAGAACTCCTTGGTTTCTTTCGCACCTGCCTCCTGGCCCTGCTCGTCAATCTTCTGTGAGCATCTCCTACCCTTACAGGAACACCGAAGAGCTTAGCATGGCATTCAGGGCTCCCATGATGTTTCTGCTGGCTACTTCTGCAGCCCGGCCTTGCTGCACCTCACCTCACCCCAGATTTGGAATTTGTCAGCTTGACATAACTCCCACAGCATCTCCAGTTCTACCTCCATCTGGACTTTGCACCCCTGATCCCTTTTCCAAGAAGGCCAATTTCCCCTTCTCTTTCTCTCAACGCTTTCCCATGTTATCGTTCTATATTTATGATCCTTCTCCAATGTATAAATCACTTTCTTTTTTATTATGTCCCAGTGATATTCTGTACAGATTCGTGACCGCATCCATGGCACTTGCTAGCACTTAATTTTAAAACCTTTGTATTCAACCTAGAGGAGCATAAAATATATATCATTTTAAATGTTTGTCCTATGCCTAGCAGTAAAGGCATTCTGAACATACAGTGGAGCAAAGCAGGAAATGAACAGATTTACCTTAACCTCTCTGGGAGACAAAAACTAGCCTATCCTCTGAGAGCAAAAAGTAATGTGAAATTTATGGCCATAATTTAAAATGTTCCATGACCCTCAAAAAAAGCCCTCCCACCAAGGACAAGAATATCTTCTAATTCCTAAGAATGATGCAATATCGCTTTAGTGATGAGAAGGAAAATGCGTCTGAAGTTAGCCATTGTTTCCCTCAAAAATAAACATTACCACAGCAGTACATTTGCACCCATGTCTATAGCAGCACAATTTATTACAACTAAATCCTGGAAACAACCCAGATGCCCATGAACTGAAGAATGGCTAAAGAAGATGTGGCATTTTTATACAATGGAGTATTATTCAGCTATAAAACAGGGTAAATTTGAGTCTTTTTTCAGTACATGGATGTAACTATAGAATATACTCTTAAGTGATATAAGTTAGACCTGCTTATACAAACATCATATTGTCTCCTTAGTGTGAGAACCTGAAAGGGAACAATGAAGTCTGAAGGGTACAACAGAAGACAGGAAAAGGGAATGAACTTATTCAAAAGGAAAGCGTTAACTGAGTTGAGGAGAAGACAGAAGAGGGAGTGAGGGAAAGAGATTTATCTATATATGTAAGCAGGGTGGCTTGGACAACTGTACTGCGCATTTCTGCTGGTGTATGGAAAGGATAATACTTAATTTGTTTTGCCTCCTTTTGTACTTTTTCTCTTCTTCATTTCTCATACATTTCTTTCTTCTTCCAACTTTACATGCATATATCTGGTAATATGAACGGTTGAAAGACACCACTTTGTTAAGTGAAATTCTGTCACTTGTAATTTTTTCTGTTTTAATTCTAATTGGTATTCTCTGTGAAAAATAACAAATAAAAATAATATAAGTATAACTAAGCAAAGGATAGAGTTCTTGAAGTAAGAGAGGAATCCTCTGCTAGGATGTTTTCAGTCTGCACATCATCTCAGCAAGAATACTGAGAAATGGACAGGTGAATTTTATTCTATTTGGTTGCTGTTTAGCGAAGTGAAATTAGAGCCTCTCACAGAAGGGTATCCACAGACAGGAAGCAGGCAAGGCTGTCACTGCTAAGGTCAGTGCTAAGGAGCCAGTTAGTCCCTGATTAGCTCACTCCCTGCTACTGATGGGCTTGGGCAAATAAGGAGAGTTTAGAAATTTCTCTTAGTTATAGTATCTATTTAGCATGTAATACATGGCTGATATGATACTGCTCTATGGACTGGGTCATATGAGCTGAGGTGCTGAAGGAGAAGTTGGATTTTTGAGTTGGAACCCAGCAGTCCCTTCCATTTGTTCCCCTGGAGTTGGTACACAGTTATATGTCACTCTACAGTTTAGAAGTGAAGGGATTTGTTTCAACTAAGGAGGCACATGTAGAGGGCAAGCAAGGAAGGGATAGGACACAAGAGCACTTGCTGGAGGGGCTTGCAGCCAAAGACCCTGCAGCTCATTGTGGTTTCTGGGACAAAAGGACTGGGAGAAAGAATTTTCACCTAGCAAAATAAAATGGCAAGCACAAATTGAATATTTGCATCAAGAAGGGGAACTTCCTTTGGCTTTTGCATTTTAAAAATGGTTTCTTCCTTGATGCATCCTGGAGGAACTGAAAGGCATTGCATAACTCCTACTCTGAGCATTTTTTGACCCAGGAGTTTAAATGAAGCATTACATGATGCTTGAACCAGTTTCCTCTGTATGAAGCAGAGTCTTTGGTCTCTGCTTAATGTATTCTTGTTGTCCAAGTAGATACACATCAACTGCTGTGTGAAGCATTTTCTAATATTCCGCCTACACTTTCTTATTATCCAAGAGAGGGGTGAGGACATTACCTATATCACTACTGCTATAGTGTGGATGTTGAAAGCCCCCAAATGTCCATGCATTAAGAAGGGGAACTTCAGTCCCACAGGTGCCACTATTGGGATCGAGTGGTAATTTGGAGAGATAAGGCATGGTGAGAAGTATGTAGGTGATAGAGGCTGTGGACAGAGGACACACACACACACACACACACACACGCCTCCTACCCTTTTGCCCTCTGATCATGAAGTTCATGCTTCTCTTCCACCATGTCTTTTACCACAGATATGACATTAACATGGACCCAAGGCAGAAGAGAAAACCAGTCATAGACTGCAACCAGAAAACTGGGCCAAAATAACCCATTTTAGTGACAAAAAACGCTAACACACTCCTGTTATGAACATATAACAGTGCATAGCCATAGCCTGCTAACATGTTTATCTATAAGACTGTATCATAGGGGCTGGCCAGATTGCTCAGCAGATTAAAGCACCTGCCTAGGCAGACACAGTGACTGGGGTTCAATCCCCAGCATGCTGTGCCAGCCCTGCCACACTTCAATTGAGACTGGGCGTGGTGACACACACCTACACACCAGCACTTGGGAGGCTGAAAACAGGAGGATCACTACAACTCTGATCTCTGTAGTGAGACCCTACTAATTAAAAAAAAAAAAAAAAAGACTGTACCATAATTTCTCAAAGCAGGGACCAACTAATTAATCTTTGTATCTCCACCTCCTACATAGAACACTGTCCAATTTAGAGATCTAATGAAACCATATGTCTAAATAAATAAATAATAATAGAATGTAACAGGCCCTGGGTTCAATCTCTAGTATCAAGAAAAGAAAAAAAAAAAAAAAAAAAAAAAAAAAAAAAAAAAAAAAAAAAAAAAAAAAAAAAAAAAAAAAAAAAAAAAAAAAAAAAAAAAAAAAAAAAAAAAAAAAAAAAAAAAAAAAAAAAAAAAAAAAAAGATAACAATAAGAAAATAAAAAAACAGGCCAAGTTCATTTTTAAAGAAAAGTTTTTAAAGCACATATGTGATATAAAACTTGTTTTGGGAATCCATAAACAATAAGAAAAACAATTCAGTAAAAACAGAACAAAAGATTTGAACAAATATTTCCGCAAAGAAGATATCCAGGTGGCCAATAAATACTTAAAAATCATCAGTCTTCAAAAAATGAGTTAAAAGCATAAGGACATATAACCACAGGCCTACTGGAATAGCTAAAATTAAAATAATTAATAAAGCTAATTATTAGAGCAATATAGAATAAATGGGAGCACTAATATGTTATAGGTGGGAATGTAATGAGCTATTTGGGAGGAGAGTTTGGCAGCTCTTGATAAAGTTAAACATCCCCTATTGAGGTGAATAGCCAACTGGTGGTCAACTGATTATATCCAGCTGAACTGAACCAGTGTGGTTCTGGGTGTGGTAGTCTCACCTGAGGATTGCTACCAGCAGAATAAGAGGCAGAACTGGAGAAAAGAAAGGCTGCTAATGAAGCTATTTGGAGAAACTGTCAGGGTGTTGCTGGGAGTCGCTGGTTCTCTTGGGCTAGTTTGCTGGAGGATCGTGTTCACCTGGATTTCCCGGTGAACTCAATGTTCTTGGAGGAGGAGTCCAGGATCTCACTGTTACTGAGGATGCCTGTGGTTCACTTTGGGGGGGATCTGGTCCTCACCATGAGCATCACTTCCTGGCTCAGGAAGGGAAGATGGTGCACAGTTCAGTCTCCTGGAAAAGTGGGTTTTGCTGGCTTTCCTGGTGGGAACTCAGCTTTCCTCATCTCTGCAGGAGCTTGAGATCTCATCGTTGCTGAGGATGGCTGTGGTACTTTTTAGGGGAACTCTGATTCTTACTTAAAGCATTGCTTTCTGCCTCCCATACAGATCCCTTAGCTTGCTAGCATTGATCCTTCTTCCCCACAGGTGTAGACTCTCTAACTTCCAGGACTGACCTTTGGGTCTCCCCAGGGCAGTCCCATGAAGCAGGCCTGCATGAGGCATTGTCCTGGGCCTTGTTCTCCAGTTAGACTTGTGGGAGGCATTGTTATGAGCTCTAGGTTTTCAGCTGGACTCATGCAGGATATTAGGATCCAGGCCCTCAGCTGGATTCTTTGGGCTTTCGTATGTGAACAGATTTCCTGCATTCTTTGTATATAATTCTTTGGGTGATTCGTTAATAAATCACCTTATAAAATGTGTCCTGTATTGTATTGTTCCCCTTGCAAAAACCCCAAACTATGACACCTACCATTTAAGCCAACAATTTTACTCACAGATATTTTCCCAAGAGAAATGAAAATACATCTTCTTCCAAGACATGCTAGCACACATCTCCAATCCCAGCACCCAGGAGGCCGAGGCAAGAGGATAGCACATTCCATCCAAGTTTGGGCATTATACAGTTGGTGAAATCCTGTATCAAAAAGAAAAAAGGTTCAAGCTGGTGATTTAGCGCAATACAAAAGCCCTATATTAAGGAAGGAAGGGAGGAAGGAAGGAAGGAAGGAAGGGAGGGAGGGAAGGAGGGAAAGAGGAAGGAAGGGAGGGAGAGAAGGAGGGAGAGAGGGAGGGAAGGAAGGAGGGAGGGAGGAAGGAAAGGAAGGGAAGGAAAGGAAAGGAAAAATTTTCAAAAGAAAAAACTGTATCCGCACAAAGAAATGTGAACTGGCTCATTTATGACAGCCAAGAGCCCATACTCAGGAGTGTAAATAGAATATCTTGCTGTATGCAAACACTGGAATGGTTCTGAGCCAAAAGGAGCAAACTCCCAATATAGGCAACAACCTGGATGGATTTCAAAAGCACTGCACCACTGCCTAAGCAAAATAAGCCAGGCACATGGGTCTTGCGCTGTATGTTTCCATTTATGTGACATTCTAGAAAAGACAAAACTAGAAAATGAAAACAGATTAGAGTTTGGCTGTGGGTTGTGGGTGAAGAGAGCATTGTCTATAATGCAGCATAAGAGAACTTTCTGCAGTGATGGTGTGTCATACCTTAATTTTGGAAATGGACACAACTTCTATGTTTAACATTCATTAAACAGTCAGGGTGGGAAGATGGCTCAGTGGAATAAGCACTTCCCTGGCAAGCGCAAGGGCCTGAGTTTGATCCCCAGTTCCACAAAAAAAAAATTCAAAAATCTCTTTAGGATTTATCTTGGGGGCCAGGGAGATGGCTCAGTGGAATAAACGGTACACTTCAAAGGGGTGACTATGCCTGTGAGTAAGCCATATTTCAATAAAGCCTGAGTTATTTTTATTTAAATCTTGGTTTCATCAGCAATTACAAGCCCTATTCTGTTCCTCAGTTGACTTGCTAGGGAATTCAACCTGATGATTCACTGCAACCCCAAATGAAAGTCATTTGTGCACACTCTGACTGCAGAGAGAAGCAGATGCATTGGCTCAGGGTTTAACCGAGTTTGTGCGCTATTTGGAAATTGGATTGCTCTGACGAATTACGCGCTAGCCAGGAAAAGCATTAAAGGATTATTCGTTCACCATGATTTCAAATTTTTCTCTAATGATAAAATCATTCTAAATAAGAATGCAGCCAAAGTAATTTTACTTGGGGAGATATTATTTCCTACATAGACGTCAAAAACACTAAAAGCATGAAAAGAAAATATACTCTAATTTTCAAGTTTTGTTACTTTAAATATTATAAATAACAGCCTCCAACAGTTTCAGTCCTAAGTAATTCATGGTTCAGAATTCACTTAAACTGTTTGCCATTATAGACTTGTAACCACCTATGGATGTGAGTCTGTAAACTTCACTCTGAATCTTAAATCTTTACTTCTCAAACCACTTTAATACCTATTCTAATGCCGTGTGAGCTCACTATCAGCTTATGTTGCTGTTCTTACTTGCTTATGAGCTATAATATTCTCATACCACCCTAGAGCACATTTTTAGCACATTTTCTCTTAGTGGCCTCTATGTATTTCAACAATTTCTTTGCAGATGAAAGGGATTTCCATCAATAATATAAAGAAAAGCTATCAAATCTTAATAAAGCATTTTTCTTTCATTTATTTGTTAATAGAACACCATTATTTCACTGTCCAAAATTATTCTTCCTGGGCTGGGGAGATGGCTCAGTGGAATAAGCACTTCCCTGGCAAGCACCAGGGCCTGAGTTCAATCCCTGGTTCTGCCAAAAAAAAAAAAAAAAAGAAAAATTATTCTTTCTCATCACAGTTAATAGAATTAATAACCACTGTTTATTTTATATGAGTTCCTATGTAACAATCATGCTATTTGTTTTGGTGACATGGTGGATAATAAGAAGATAATTTAATTGGCTTAAATATATTTTTGCCAGAAACATCAATGCACTGTAAATTTTAGCATATTTTTTAAATTTTTGTTTGGATTCAGTTGGGGTTTAAGTAATTACTGTATTTTACATGAGGTCTATTCATTTACATATCTAGATGTGCTGGTATCCAACATACATCTAATAGTATGGGTTTCTTTAATTAACCAAAATTAAAAGTTCAGCCTGTCACACCAGGCAAGTAGCATGCATACCATAGCTGCATGTGACTCATGACAACATGACATCTGCAGCTGCAGAGCAGTCCTGTTGGACAGTGATGGTCCAGGTCACAATCAGAACACTTGCTCACAGAGGGCAGGACAGCAAACACTTAGATTTCATGGGCCCACAGGCATAATTATGGCTATTACTTAAGATTCATGCAACCATTTCAAAAAGAGACCCATTCAAATATGGGGGTCAAAGAAATCAGCCAGTGGCCTAGAATTGTGCCACTAGGGAAGACTAATCTTTCATGCATTAACAATAGCTTTACCCAGGCCGGGGAGATTGGCTTAGTAGAAAAATTGCTTTTCTGGAAAAGGAAAGGATTTGATTTCAACCCCCGGTTCCTAAAAAAAAAAAAAAAAAAAAAAAGCTTTACTAAAGAT